>JAEPRD010000376.1:0-10953 GCA_016758985.1 Mucor saturninus | reverse complement strand
TTAACAATATTTTTGAGAGCATAATATCTGCATGATTCATACCTGTTCATTGCTTGTAGATGATTCAGATTGTACGACTTCGTCTGAAGACTTAGCAAAAAAATTTGACAAGGTGGATTGGTTATCGGTCTGTTTACGTTTACGACCAGCATTGTGTCCATTTTTATTTATTTGTCCATTTGGGCGCCCCTTTTAATATTAGTGGCGATTCCAGTAATGTTTTGAGACTTATTACTATTGTTTGACATATTTAATTATAATGTATGGTAAACAAGAAAAAAAGAATATTGTTGTGTTCAGTTCCAGCTCATAACTTATCTGATTCTCATTGCATTTGAACTTATATCATTGTGTCACCCAAATGACCGTTGTCGTGGGTCCTTTTCTCCTTTCATATGAACAAGAAACAGTTCAAATATATACTTAAATTATAAATTACATCAGATATTTAAGCTTACTTGAAGTAGCGTATGTGGTTTATCAATTCAGACACCTATTGCACAATGTGTATTTGACAGATATATGATTGCTGCAGGGCTACTTATCTATATTTGGAAGCCACTTATACTATTTGAGGGCCGCTTACACTATTTCAAACAAAATTATTGGCTCCTTACAGTATTTGGATAACCGCTTACACTATTTGAAGCAAATGTATAGGCTAGTTTTTAAAAAAAGTAAGTTATTATTGGCTCTCCAGTCCCCTCCCACAAGCTTAAGGCCATTTTTTGGACTGGCTGACAAGTCTGGGGGGCACTCCAATCACTAACTTTTAATTCTATTGGCCCTGATTTTGAATTGTAGCCAATAGCTTTACGATTTAGTGTTTCTTCCGATCACTAAATATGAATCTGATTGGCTAATACGAAAGACAGGAAAAGCTTAAGATGGTATTGAGCAGTAAAGATTTATACGATATAAATACAATAGCATAGTATGGTGTTTTATTCTACGTATATATGCTATTATCTATTTTAAAATTTTGATAAAAGATTAATTTGAAATGGGTAACACACATACTATAATTTGAGACATATTATTATGGTAGATCTTTTTGTCTACTTTAATAAACATACTAAGTCTGACATTGACTAAAAGTGATAGATTTTCTAAACGGGAACAGATTTTTGTCACACATTTACATGTTGAGATGTCTAACTGGGATGAACAGTATGTTATTTTTTTATTGTACCTTTTTCCTGACATTAAATACCTTATAAAACTTGGATCTCATAGCGGGGATTAGTTTTGTTTATATATATACAGGGGTGCAATTTTTTTTTTAAAAACTTCTTTCACAGTTAACTCTTTTAAAATTATAGCTAGAACAGGAAGACCATCTGGGAAAAAAAATCCTGTAGGTCATAGCGCCGGTCGACCATCTATCCAAAAAAAAGATGATCCTCGACAAACCACTTTGTTTCAAACTATGAGAAAAATCAATCAAAATGGTGAAAGCTCGAGCCAGGCTGATGAGGTAAAACTAGATTTTTTTTTGCATGATGTTTAAATTATTAACAAAAATTTATAGGCTGTAGTTGAGGAATCCAGTATGCAAGAAAAGGAAATAGATATTTCAGGCAACCGCGAAGAGCAATTACCTGTCGTAGAAGATCAGAATATTTTTGTTACATTGGATGAAGAAGAAGAACTGAACAACCGTATACTACCTAAAATAGATGACGGTGATGATGATGAAAGTGTGACTGATGAACAGGAATTCTTGTCGGGCGAGGTTCAAAATGGTGTATTATACCACTATTTCGAAGAAGTACAAAAACGACTAACAGAAGAAGCAATGCCAGCTGAATATAATAATAGCACTTTTTGGATTCGTCCCATGCAGCCTTTTTTTGCATTATTAAAAAATAAGCCAGTAGAGTATTTGTATCGCCCAGATATTTTTTTATGGATTCCACATCTGTTATTGAATAATAAGATCAACGATTTGCATTGTCCAACATGCAAGTCACCTATCAAAACCAAAGGGTTTAACAAAAAAACCCACGCTCGCCGCATTATTGATCTTGATAGGTCAGTTGAATTTGTGATCCCAATTTTTGTAGTTGAAGTATTGAATTAACAATTGTTGCACTTAATAGATGCTTTTACATCTTGACAAAAAGATACAGGTGTCTGAATAGTATTTGTGGCAGTTCATTTAATGGATATGATTCCAAAATAATGCGCCAATTGCCCGTTCAATTACAGGCTGAATTTCCGGCCTATCTTAGTCATAGAGGTGCTGTTTCGAAGCAAGTGGGTGATCTTTTGAGGCCATGCATCCAAAAATCCATGGGACCTAAAAGAATATCGAAAGTTTTGCGTGAGCTCCATACATTAAAGCACAATCGTAGTGAGCTGCAATATCTCACTGCTATGAAGGTAGCCATTTTTTTCCCTCTTTTTTATATATTTTAATATTGATACAGTGCGTCCGCCCTCAATTGGACATTTTTTTGAAAACATTGGTCGGATTTTCGAAAAAAATTGGTCACGTTTTTGAACTTTTTTGGTCAAAAATGTGAAATCCAATTGGACACTTTTTTGAACTTCAATTGGTCACTTTTTCGAATTTCATTTGGTCACTTTTTTTAAAATGAATTGGTCATATTTTTGAAAATTATTTATTTTGGTTAGGTGTGAGCTATATAGGATTTTTTTTGAGACAATTATCGAATTGATTAACTGAATGTTGAATAAATGCTACAAGGTGTTCAACTGGTACACTTTCACCAGCTTCAGTTATGCGTGTAGTTAGGGACTCTACGTCACTCAGCTTATTGCGCTTGACCTTTCCCTTTACAATAGCCCAGAATTGTTCGATGGGATTAAGTTCTGGTGAATATGGGGGGAGGTATACAGGAGTATAGCCTCTTTTCACAATTACAGGGTCAATTACCCCAGGGACGTGGATTGGAGCATTATCCATAATAATAAAATAACCTTTCATTTCAGGAAACTCATCCATGATATCCATGGTATCGCTTAAAAACTGAAGATAGTGGCCACCTGTAGTACCTTTGGGGACAGATAACTTGTCCTCAGGCGCCTTTCTTTTTGTTGCCCCTACTACTTTTCTCCTCTTAACATTTCCAGATTCTCTCATACTTAAGTTAACAACACCGATAGCTGATATAGCACCAATTACAGTGTGAGACACACCTCTAGCTGAGGGTGTTGTGATGATTGCTTCAGTACCCCTTTGAGACCAACCACGACTACGACGCATGTTGATATCGAATCCTGATTCATCGACAAAGATACAATTGTTCAGATAATCCATACCATTTCCAATCCAATGATCAACCCAGTTAGCACGAGCCTGAAGGGTTGCTTCTTTATTTCTACCGACTGGATGACGACTAACAACTTTGATGCTTAGATTGCATTCTTCTCTCATAAACTCGGCTACTCTTGTTTTTTTAATTTGTAGGCCCTCGAAGGTGGCTGTCAAGTTCTCTACTGCATCCTGGATTGTTGCAGAAGCATCTTCATCAAAAAATTGTACCAAATGCGTTTTATGTCTTTCGTCTAATTGGCTAACTGGTCTGTTGGATCCAAGGTTCGTTTTTTTTGTAGGTATATTTCTTTCAGGGTCGTCTTCATAAGCCTTTTTCCACTTGCGTGCCGTGTCATAATTTACGTTTGCGGCCTCAGCTGCCTGTTTAGGTTTCATAAGTTTCTCTTTCAAAAAATAAAAATATCGCTTACGATCTTCAATAGTATAAATATTGTATTGAAGAGTCCGTTCTTTTTTAGGAGAAGCTTCCTCCATCGTAATGTCATTTAAGATTGGCTTTTCAAATTGAATGTCTTTGCTTTTGATACATTTTCGAAGATCAGTCAATTTCTTTAAACGAAAAGATGTTTCTTCAACAAAAGAAGGTGCTTCTTGACCTCTATCGTCTCTAATATTTCCAGTACCGTCTTCATAAAAAAATTGCATGTTAAACTAAAATATTTAAAGTATATGTAAAAAATGACCAAATAATTCGACCAACTCATTTTCGAAAAAGTGACCGAATGAAATTCGAAAAAGTGACCAATTGAAGTTCAAAAAAGTGTCCAATTGGATTTCACATTTTTGACCAAAAAAGTTCAAAAACGTGACCAATTTTTTTCGAAAATCCGACCAATGTTTTCAAAAAAGTGTCCAATTGAGGGCGGACGCACTGTATCTTTCTGAAGGCTAAATATAGAGATCAAAGCATTACTCGGTTCTTTACTATGCCAACAGTTATTGAGCCGTTTTCGCCTTTTGATAACCAAAAAGGATACGCAGGATATACGCCTACTCAGACGTATATTAGGACCATTTAGACTGCAATCATTAGTAAACTTAGGCCTTACATGGACAAGCAGATGATGCTTCTAGGTGGAAAGGTTTTAAAGGGTGATCATTCGTTCAAAATCATCAAGCACATGGCGAGTGTTGATGAAACTAATATGTTCAATGCACTATACACGATCTGTAACGAGTTTGAAGAAATTAGAATGATGCTGTTAGTACCTTCTAAATCACTTGAGCATCTGAAATGGTCCTTCCAAAAAATGATGCAAGCATATGAAGGTTATGGTCACGACAGTCCTGTGGTTTTTTATACGGACAATGTGCGAGGTGACCGCTGTGCTAAACGCACATACAGTAAAAACATCGGTAATCCAAATTTATATAAATTATCCAAATTTGGAATTCTGACACATTGAATACAATGGAAGAGCCGATAGAAAATATTATTAGAAATCATTGAAGAAATCTGTCGGCGACAACGTACCTTTGAATTCATGTAGAATTTAACAGTCAAGATAAATTTATGGACTAGCAATTCTAATAACAGTCAGCTTTCAAAATAGTATAAATAGACCCCATTATTTCATAGCTAAAACTTCAGTCAAATAAAGTAACAAGGATTTACAATCATACACAACCAGGTGGAAACTTTAAAATTTCAAGACCATTTTTTTCCCAAAAAAAAAAAGTAAAAATAGTTTTGAAAAATATTTCCTTTTTAATTTTGTGGTTTTGTTTACGTTTCCTTGCTGTACAAACAAAACAATAAAATACAAATATAAAATACCAAAATAGTTTTTTTTAAAATTGCCTTAAAAAGCGAAATTTATTTATATAAAAAATTGGCCCACAAAATCAGAAACCGGCAAAAAGTGCCTGTTTGCCCCTCGGGGCTACGCAGGCCGGCCAGGCATGTGGTGATCTGCTATAGTATTGCTACATTATATAAATCCATATTATGACATCAATACATTAAGAATGATTAAGGAATCAATTACCCATTTTGGATAGTTAGTACTATCATATCACAAGGTTACAAGAACACAGTAATTAAGGCTTACTAAAGAGATGGAAGTACAATGTGTCTAAGGTGACAGTACTTCCAAGTGTTACATATTTACAAAATAAGCAGTTAAAGGTAACAGGATACACACTGGGAAAATGATAACAACTTCAAAGATACACTAAAGATAGTGGCACAGCAGATAGTCTTTTTTATATAAATACTTGTTCATTTTATTTCATAATAAAGACATCTTATAAACAGTTTCAAATTATTCATAAACTGCCTTATAATTTACTTACCTCTAAACACAACAAGGCAGGCTATTCAGCCTTGACAGACAGGGTAGACCACGTAGCCCAGACAGGCCACGTATGACACGTATAGATGACAGTGAATTTAAGCTAGAAAACCCACGCAAAACCGATTCTGTTTGAGCTGAAGCTACGGAAAAAGGTATTAATGTGAAATTCAAGTGTCTGTGGTAGATTTTGTACTTACATTTTATCCGTGTTTAAGCAGTATCATGAGTTAATTTATAAAGTGAGTAATGTGTTTAGTAAAACGGATAATGATTAATGTTAAAATTATAGTACCTTGTATAAAGCTTTAGGCGATATATCTATTGACAAATGAAACGCGTTATGTATTAGTTTAGGATGTAAAATAATCACCAAGATATAACTTACAGTATTTCAAAGAGAAAAGAGCCTCTAAAAAATAAAAAGGCGTTTGTTAGTGATATATTATTACAGGGAAGCACAGTACAGAATAAGGTATACCTTTATAGATACATATTTTGAAAGTAAAAGGGGATTGAAGATTATGTTATTGCACAAGTCATGAAATAGCCACCTTTTTCGCGTTTAACTTATGATTAAACTGACTGCGAAACAAGAATTAGTAGAATGCCTTATGATAGTAATGTTAAGACAGATGTTCTATGACATACCATTGTTCATAAGCATCATAATATTACAAGCAATAATCACGCGTTTGTGAAGACACGCCACTGTTAAAAAAAATACGTAAGAGAAAGAAAAGCGACCTAAGAAAGTTGGGTTGCGTGACAAAATATCGTTCCGCAATGACGCTTGTAAATTATTGCACCAATCAAATTGACAGCTTATGTCCGCATAAGCTTAGCAATAAACACATTTTTTGATCTGAATGATATATAAACCAAACACAATCCCCAGAGTGCACTTTATAAAAATTCTTTATTTTTGTAGTAAAAGTAGACTTTAAGAGAGAATAATTTACAGAAAAAAATAGATAAAAAAACAAAAGGAATACAATTATAAGTCTTGTCGATTTATTTGTATAAAAATTGATTAAGAGCCTTTGAGACAGCCAGGCTAGCCCTGATATTTATAGATAATTGAAGATATTGTGGCTTGTGCATTTTTGTGGTATTTGACAAAATAGTACGGTAAAGTAATGAGATAAAACGTATATTTTTATTTAGGTAAAAATAGACTAAAAAGAACTCTGCTGCGATGAAATAATTGATCCTTTTTATATTGAACAACGTCCCCTGGTAGTTGTGTTGAGTCAACCTTTCTGGTCTTGTAATAAATCTATACTCAGTTTCCCGCCTTACATTAAATGAATTCTACTCGTTAGAATTGATTTCAAGTAACGTCGCCCTGAATCAACCGATCTGGGACACTCTTATTGTTCTGTTTAAAATACAGAATACCAGTAAGATATCGTGTAACGGTAGCTTGTTAAAAGATGCATAAGGTTTTTATGTTTAATTGGCTGCGGTAGAACATGTAGTTATGTCTGATCGTTTATCCATTCTGTTGATTATTTTTATCTAAGACATGGTTAAATATGTGATCCTAAATATAGAACATCTTATCGATGTTTGTATATCTAGTTGTAGAAAATAGGCATCCAAATATTCCATGCACTACTTCTCTTATACACTTACAGTCGTATAAGTTGTGTTTTATCAATATATAATAAATGAACTATTTATAGAAATAGCTGTTCTATTCTCTCTATGGGTAGCTAATCCATTGAGAGAACCATTAATATTAAGTTTCTCTTTCTTATAATTCTTGATTTGATCGGAGAAGATTCTCTTCCCGATCGGTGATATCGTAACTCAGTGGTATAGCATTCTGTATCCAACTGTCATTCGTATATCGATTTTTAGCCAATCATGCAATCTTTTTATATAGAAATATGTACTCATAGTAGGATTCGTTGTGTAGCAGTATACAGGTGTATGCTGTTACTCAACATTAAAGGATGTTTTTATTTCATGTTTTTATTATTTATTCGATTTATTTGTTTATTCTCAAGTAAATCGTACCCAAATACGACAATTTTGACAGCTCAGATCCATCTTAGTTTAATACAATGGACCATTCATTGGTATTATTGTTCGTCGTAAGATCGCTGTGCTTGATTTATGATTGTTCCTAAGATTCCCTGGTCTCCCATTGGTCAGGGGCCTACAGTGGTGTTAGAAAGTAGAAATTTCCCTAAAACCGGGTCAAGTGTCCCCGACCTTTTACCCGTGAAACATATTTCTTTTTATAGACAGTAGCATTTATTATGTGTTTTAGCACAATTTTATTATAAACAACTTACTTTAATTTTAAAACTCTATGAAAAAACACCTGGAACAAATAAGTTCCGTGCAAAACCTGCTTTACTGCCTCAGGAGCAAACTTGTGGGTTATGTAAATACAGTACATTCAATCGACACTCTTTTAAAGTGCATCAAAGATCAGGATACCATTTAGAACTTCTGGAGGCGATTCAGTTCAATCAAGAATCACTACCTGCCAATGACATCCAACAACAATAAGTGAGCGTCTTCATTAATTTAAAACTAGTCAGTTTGTACTTATCATTATTATTTTTAGGAATACCTCTGACGAGCAATCTACTATCCCGCTAAGCAAATCTCGTAGTTCTGATATGGAGTACATTGAAAGGTAAAGTTATTTACGGCTGTTAAATAAATTTAAATTACTTACATCAATATACATTAAACCAATCCAACCAGAACGCACTGCCGAACCATTGTCTGAACCTGCAAATGAATTTGATGAAAATCAATATAATGATTATGATGGTGACGGTGATGATGATGGGCGTGATGATGGTGAAGAAGAATTCGATGGTGGTAATGCCTTTGACTATTTTAACAATGATTTTAACAACGGAGGGGAATTTGATGATGATAGCGAATCTGATGAACCTTCCGGTCCTGCTAACGACGTCAACAACGGCTCTAATGGTGATGGTGGCGATGATGGTAATGATGAATATCTTGATTTGAGTGGTGATGTCAACGACAATCCAGCATATCCTTTCAAAAATGAATACATAATGCATGCCCTTCTATTCTTCAAGTCTGGTAGCTTTAAGTATTCAGAGGTCCAAATCAAATCAGTTCTTGATTTTGGTAAATATATGGCTGAAATTGCAATCAAAGAGTACAGAGCTCAACTAGCTCTGGATCCTTCTGATGTTATTTATGATTTCCGTGGCTATCCCACTCCTCACAGCGTTTCCAGATTTCACAAATCCAAGAAAAGTTGTATACCTTGTTTTCCTCATGCTCCTCATTGTGCGAAAGATGATAACGGCAAAATTCTTGTCGAACCTACTGAACCTGCCACATCAACTAGCACATCTGGTACTGCTACAGCAGCTGACGCCTCTGCTTCTGCTACTGCCTCTACCTCTGCTCCTACTACCGCTTCTACCTCTGCTCCTGCCACTACCTCTGCTACTGCCACTGATCCTGCTGCAACAACAAATACAACTGCTTCTGCGCCCGCCGTTCCTGTTGTTGTCGCATCAAAGCCTGACTTGTTTCTCAATGATGTATCTGAACACTTGCGACTTCTCGTAGGTAATCCCTGTATGTCTGGTTTCCTGTCGGATCTTCCTGATCGAACACCTAACCAACGAATCAAGCTAAGTCAAGGTGAAAAGTGGAATGATGATAGATTGTTTGAGCATCCCATGATAATTACTGGTCCAAATCTTCAACTCTGGGTATCGGATAAAGTCTCTTTGCTGTCTGAGAGCCATATTCCTCTTCGTGATCGCCATTATTTCAAAGTGGCCAAGATATTCCAAATATCAAAAGTTGTGAACGTTGATTTGTATCCAATTAAATCCGATGATAATCTTGAAATGTGCTGTTTATACGACATCCTTCTCCACTGTCCCATAACCGACCTTGACATCAATAATGTCTTTCGTGCTGAACATGAATCCTTCGATGAATTTACCAGCTTACAACGAATAAATGGTGACGATTATCTTTGTTCTAGAGATGTTGTTGCTAATACTCGATTGATTCGCGTTCATCATGACATGATTGATACTGGTAATAAGCACAAGCGTCCACTGCCCATTAGATCACGTATAAGAAGTATAAATCCCAATTTGCCAAACTACCAGGTCGTTAGAGTAATTCCGTACAACCTTTTCTCTGATGATACCAGTGACAATTCCACATCAAAATGGAACTGTTTCGAATCGTGGTCGATGAATCCCGCCGCTGTTCCTCTTAGTGTTGCCAATCATTATTTGAATCAATTTTTTATATGTGGATCAAATCGTCATACTGCTATGGAACAGTTGCCTTCCCTTGTCCCCGATTTGAAGAAACTGGAAACTGGTCTGCCGATGTTTGATGCTATTCTCAAAGAAGAAGTTTTTGTTGTTGCTCCCCTTTTGTTTATCAAGGCTGACAATCCTCGTCATGCCTAGGTTTCTTGCTTGAAGGCTTCAACAGCTACTTATCCGTGTAGAAAATGTTTCTGGTGTCGACATGCGGATGCTTTTGATCCTAATAGAATTACCACGGCCGAAGAACACATGTCAGCTCCAAGAGAAAAAGGTCACTGGATGAGTTTATTTACAAGCGATGACTCGGATAGTACTGATTTCTCGATACGTGTTCGTAACAGACAGGGTGATTATTGTTGAGGATAGCATAATAACACACCTAAAAGTAGAAATATCGGAGATGATCCAATAAGGACATAATCCCATATAATCACACTGATGGGTATTAGTTGTTCCACAATTTGCCTCTATCAATAAAACAATGCCGTGTAACATGTATCGAGCGAAGAGTCTCATAGGACCTGAGCCATACATATATGGAGATGAGTGCTATTGTTTATATAATTGTTTATTTATTTCTTGATATTTATTTATTTCTTGGCCTCGGTAAACTAAGTTTGGTAAACCATAAACCTGTTTACGTGGCTTTGGTCTTTCCTTCTTCCTTCTGCCTTCTTTTCCCATATTTAGTAGAACCGTCAATTAAGTGATGGCTGTCAAGGTTTTGCTTGTTATGGAATCACCGGTGCTGGACACTGTCAATATCCTCCTCATGAATACCTTTCAAATTGTATATAAATACCCCTTGATAGTTTTGTAGAATTATCTCCATCTTCTTTTAAAAATAAAAAATTAGAGACGACTTAGTCGTAACAGTACTTGCCCTTTCCCTTTTATATTTCTTACTTTTCTACAACAATACTTGCACTCCGACGATTGAAGTAATTTATCATCTTTCACCTTTTGGCATATGTCAGATGGTATTTCATAATTCACGTAACACTAATATATTTATTTCAGTTATGGACTGTTATTTTATTATCCT
>JAEPRD010000375.1:0-11080 GCA_016758985.1 Mucor saturninus | reverse complement strand
TGGCAACTCAGTTTTTATCGTTGATGTTCTTTTCTTTTATGAATTGTATTTGGTATATGAGTCGATCATGTGGGATCGACGATTATTTATTTTATTTTATTATTTTATAAGTGCGATTTTAGCACATGCTCCCCCACCAGCGTTAGCGTAGCGCGCGAAATAAGAAATCATTTATTTATACGTAAGCAACTATAGCTACAACTTTTTAAGTACTTTTTTTTTTTTTTTATACTTCGTCGTAGACATAACGGTTTATGCATGAATGCCTAATTTCAGAAAGGTGACTGAGATATAAAAATGGGGCTTATACTTTTTTTTTTTTTTTTTTTGTACGCCTTTTTTTCTATACAAGGGGTTTCCTCTTATTAGTTCTTTCTCGTTTTACTTCTCAACACACGTTCACGTAGTTGGCCAGAACTATGCTTGTCTTGCTTTCTTTTGTTTTTATTAGATGGTTTGTGCACAACTTCATTGTCTGTTGACGATGCATTGCTAACCTTCGTTGTCCTGTTTTTCTTGTTAGAATCGTTTACCAATTGAGCTTTACGCGTTTGGTCCAATTTATTTTGTTCGTTTACTTTGATCCAATATTTTCTTATGGTTTCGGGATCCGAGAATGCAGCTGCGTCTAGCCATGAATTTTCTCGTTCGCCGTATCCAACCCAAGCTACCAAGTATTGTCGATCGTTGATGGGACCGCGATGCGTACGAATTTCTTTCACTTCATACAGCTTATCTTCAATGGCGCTTTCGTGAATGGTTACAACTTTCAATTCAGATGGTACGTAGTCTCGATGTAATATTTCATTCATTTCGTCTTTTAACACATAAGTACCAGCATTGGTTTTAGTTACGACTGTGAATGGTCCCTCATAGAGTGGAGAGAGTTTACTTGTTCTGGACGGTAAACGTACCATGACCGTTGATCCAATTTCGATGTCAATAAGGTAGTGTTTATTGTCAAATCGTTTTCTCTGTAATTCCATTAACTCATTGGTTCGTTGGTGTATAGCGGGAAAGACGATATCAGCCATATATTCAGCCTTTTTTATCAGTTCATCCACTGTGGTTACCTTTTTAGGAAGAGAAGATTTGGTTGAAGAATCGGTGCGATCCTGTATAGTAGGGAACTGTCGAGCAAACATAAGTGAGAAAGGACTGCTGCCTGTTCAGTTACGTATTTTCAAGTTACAACATAATTGTGCTGCTGGTAAGATCGTGTCCCATTTGCTTGTATCATTGCCACACATTTTCCTAACCGTATTTACGATATTTTTCACAGCATTTTCTGCGCAACCGTTGGATTGAGGGTAATAAGGTGTGGAGAAGCGATGAGGTATGCCGAGGGTCTTTGTAATCGACGCCATCAGCCCATTCCGATATTCTTTTCCGTTGTCTGTTAAAATTGCGGTACTAGGTAAACCATAGTCGCCAAAGATCTGACAGAGGGTGTTCGCAACAGTGTCACTTTGTTTGTTCGGGAGAGCCTTTGCTATGATATAGCGAGTACAGATATCAACGACAATGAGGATGTAGACATTTTGATTAGCCGTCACACTAAAGGGTCCAGCCATATCTGATGCGATGTGTGCAAAAGGTTCAGCTGCTACAATTGACTTTAACGGATGATATCCCTTTTTAGCTACATTGTGTCTTGCACAGTCAATACAACTGCTGACAACTTGCTTCGCTTCAGTAAATATTCCAGTCCAATGTAATCCTTCTTCGTGCAATCTTTGGACAATACTTTCGGTGCCGAAATGTCCCAGATTATGTGCTTCACGTAGTATTTTATGTCTGTTTTCAATCGGTGGTGCGATATAGTCGGTTTTGTTATTTTTGTACTGTGGAGAGTCTATTTTTACGGCCAAGACATTAAGGTTAGCGTCTGTGCTCTTAATGCTTTGTTTATAAATAAACTTATCTGTCGATGTGATGTGATCGGTAGACTTAAAGCTTTCAACGGGGTTTCGTTTTCTACGTTCTAATATGATTTTATTCAATTGTTTGATCTTTTTGTCTTCTTCATCAAGTTCATATTGATCATCTAAAGGAGGATATAATCTGCTGAGTAAATCAGGCAAGACGTTGTCTATTCCTTTGATGTAGGTGACTGTGAAGAAAAATTGATTCAAAATATCCATGTATGATTGAATTGTTCTATTAGGAACGTGCGTAGTATAATAAAATGTAATAGCACGATGATCGGTCCAGACTTCGATTTGAGGATGCCCCAGTAATAATGATCGAAATCTTTGGAACCCATAATATATGGCAAATAGTTCACGGCGGTTCACTGACCAGTTTTGAGCAGAAGCAGGTAAAGATGTACTGGCCATAGCAATGATGATGGTTCTATTCTTATCATCACGCTGAGTTAAAATGGCAGATGCAGCATATTGCGAAGCATCAGTCTCAAGATACATTTTATTTTCCATCTTTGGAGTGTGTAACACTGCCTTAGATAACAATATTTGTTTTATGCTTTCTAAACGATACGTGTGTAATTGTGTCCATTTACTTTTCACATCTTTATCATTTCTTAACTTATCTAACGGAGCTGCAATGTCAGATATCTTTGGTACGTAATTTCTCAAATATGAAACAACACCCATGATTTTTCTGACTTGTTGCGCTGATTTAGGAATAGGCCATTCATGAACATTCGATAGTCTACGTTGATCAATCTTTGTGATACCTGGTCCGAACTACGAATCCCAGCATGTAGATACTTGTTTTAAAGAATGTGCATTTAGCGTAATTTATTTTCAAATTAGCAGCTGTTAATTTATCGATTGCTCTCTTTACGATACTGGCATGATTCTTAGCATCAGAGAAAATACAACAATCATCAACATAAGTTGCTATTTGGGCTTCACCATTAAATATGATATTCATGACCCGGCAAAATTGACTAGTTACAAATTTGAGACCAAAGCAAGTTCCTACCCATTTATATGTTTTGTCATCAAACATAAAAGATAGTACTTCTTGACTGGCTTCATCCACTTTGAAGCTATTGTATGCAGACTTTAAATCAAGCCGACTAAATACAACTCCAGTGGATACCTTGTCAAAAATATCTTGGATATTAGGGACGGCAAAATCTTCTACCAAAGAATCATCAATATTCATGTTTTGTCTTCTAAGATCAAGACAGACTCTGGTATTGGTAAGATTATTATTTTCATCCTTTTTTCCAATTGCTAATAACGGTGAATTAAATCTATTACTTGGCTTACTTTCTACTACGACCCCTGAACTTAACCATTCGGCTAATTGTTTCTTTATTTCAGGTCGAGCATGGTAAGGTAACGGATACTGTCGGATATAACAGTTTGATGCATTCTTCTTGATCGGTATTCAAACGATACTTTCAGGAATGTTACAAAACTGGCCCGGTTTAATTTCAGCATTTCGTTTAATAGACGGTTCAATAAAGCTCATCAATTGTTCTCTTTCACTTAAAGTACCATAATCAGCATTTTCAGGATCATATTTGTCTGATGGATCATAGTTAGCATTTTCAAATTGGATATCTTCAGACTCTTCATCATCTGGATATTTATGTGCTACGTTAGTTAAACCGATATTCAATTTAGACAAGATATCTGTTCCTAACAATATGTCGAATTCGCTATCAAGTGGATCCAAGAATTCTACCACTTCGAAACAAAAACTGAAACTTATATCATTAAGGTATCTGACTTTCATTGATTCAGTTTGACCTATTCTTTTAGCAGAATTTGAGAGAAATTTAAATTGCCTTTTATATTATTAATTTTTATTGATGGAAAGAGATTATTTAATATGTATTTATTAATACATGTTGTATCACTTCCAGTATCGACTTTGCCTTTCAGTTTTCTATCATTGAGAATGAGAGGAGTAATTAATGATTTGTAAGGGTTAAACTTGTTTTCAGTAGACTTACATTCATAGCTGTCGTTTTCGTCATCGCGGGAAGGTCCGCCACGATCGGGCTTTTTACCCTTACGGTCTTTGTTGATAGAAAGGATGTTCTTGTCGGCGAACTTATCCTTATATTCCTGGCAGCGATGGCCGTGGCTCCATCTACGTCCACAATGGTCGCATGGTACAAACGACGAAGAAGAAGAAGAAGTAGCAGGCTTGGGTCTGTTATGACTTCCAAGGAACCGGCGAGAAGAGGAAGAAGAAGAAGAAGAAGAAGAAGAAGACCTTTCATTGGAGCGAGCGGTGTCAGTGGCTGACTTACCAGCGTACTTGCAATTGGCATCGTCATGAGAATAATTATCCCCATGTATCTTGCAATGGTACTTGGCATCAGGATTGAATCGTTTCTTGGGAGAGCGGTCCAGCGTGTCGTTAGACTTACGCTTCGAGTGGGAGTGACCTTCATGACCGGGAGTCTTGTCACTGAAAATACCAAGTGCAGCCTGGTAAACGTCTTCAGCAGTCCAAGGTACATCTTTCAGCTTCTTGGAATTAACCACCGTCATGACATTGGCTTGCCAGTTGTTGGGCAAAGCAAGGAAGTAGAGATCCGCCATGATCCTATCTGAAACTTGGTATTCAGAGTCCTCAACCATACGAATGAAACGGTTGTCAAAGTCAGAGATGTTCTCATCATGGTACATGGTGAGAGAGATGAGTTCCTTAGTGGCAAGGACCCGCATTTGGCGGTTTCCAAATTTCTTTTCAAGGACTTTCTTGGCTTCATTCCAAGAGTCACAAACCAGCAAGTCTTTTCTCATCCAAGCCTTCAGCTCATCAGCGAGTGCGATGGGAAGGTAACGGCGCCAGTTAGTCTTGACCTCTTGGCGGGCCGACATAATCACCTCCTCAAAAGTCTTAAGGTAATCGTCAATGTTTTTGAATACCTGTTTACCTTTGAACTGCTTATAGGTCTTTCCAACTAATTGGAGACGGGGAAGGTCCTCTCTGGACAAGGTTAATCCTTCATTGGCAGCGGAAACGGTGGCGTATTTAGAAGCTTCAGTACCTCTGATTACGACAGTTGGTACCGGCTCAACCTTGGAAACAAGGGATTGGATTATCGAATTTATTCTTTCGATCTCCAAAGACAAATCATAGCAGCGGTTTTGCTCACTAGGGGAGCAGTTCACCACAGAAAGAGCCTGGATCATGGCTAATTGGATAGCTTCACGACGGCTGATTAACTCAGCGATAATTTCTTGAGGAGTCTTGATAGCCTCGGACTCAAGAGGAGGGGCCTGGGTCATCTCAATGTCCTGAGACATTTTTTGTTGATGAGAGGGAGCAACTTGAGCATGCTCGGCAGGTCCTTCGTGGAGCTCACGCTCGATACGAGCATCTTCCCATTCTTCAGTAGCCGTTTGAGTCATTGGACCAATGAATGCAGCAGGGGTGGCATGGAAGGGAGAACCAGAAGGAGAGGAACCAACAGAAGGAGAAGTAGGAGCAGTCATAGTAGTAGTAGTAGGTTTGAGAGTAAAAGTTTACAAGGGTAATCTTAAAAAATGTGGAGAAACTTTGTTTAACACAGAAAAAAATAGATAAAAAAACAGATAAATAAGATTAATAGTGCTTGTAGGCTTTTATTTCTTATTCTTAGTTTTCAAACTAGCTCCCGTTCTACATTATGGTAGACGGCAGGGTATTTATAGTTATTGGAATCTGTGGTTTAAACGGTTATCTAATTGTTAGTGAAGGTACCATTGGGTGGTATAATACATGTCCGATGGTGCCTTAATTTAAGCAGTCATTGCCTTTATGATTGGATTGATTCGTAAACAATGATCTAGTCTTATTGTTCTGTCAGAATTGAGAGGACGATGGTTCTAAGAAATCTTAAGTCAAACTGAGTTCTAAAGTGGCAACTCAGTTTTTATCGTTGATGTTCTATTCTTTTATGAATTGTATTTGGTATATGAGTCGATCATGTGGGATCGACGATTATTTATTTTATTTTATTATTTTATAAGTGCGATTTTAGCACAATAGTGAAGCCTTAGTCATTGTGTTCTTGTAACCTTGTGATATGATAGCACTAACTATCTAAAATGGGTAATTGACTCCTTAATTATTCTTAATGTATTGATGTCATAGATATGGATTTATATAATGTAGCAACAATATAGCAGATCACCAGACGTTAGTACAACTCGTTTTGTTCGTCGTATTAACATTAATGTAACAGTAATTTCTTTCGGGCAGTAGTTAAATACGCTATGGTTGGGAGACGAAGTATTTTTTTTTTTACAATATGGCGGAAAACTTGGTAACGATTCGTCGAAATTTGGTGACAAAACGTACAAGTTTTACAGGTATATACTTATTTGAAAAATAGCTGGCATCAATTTTTCGCGTACAAATTTGTTTGAAAGCGTACAAGTTGACTTGTTTGTTAAACAACCAAATTTGTTCGTAAAACGTACAAGTGTTGTCTGCTGTCACCAACTTTGGTTGCAAAACGTACAAGTGTTGTTAATTATTTAAACAACTTTAGTTGTAAAACGTACAAGAGTTGTTTGTTTTTGTACCACTTTGTTCGCTAGACAGCCAAATTACTTGGTTGTTCTCATATAAATTTGTCCTCTTTTTTTTTCCACGAATAAAAAACTTTATTCAATATTATTCAATATAAATACTTTATTATTATGTGACCGTTTTTAAAATATATTCAACATCGTTCTAAATAGAAGCATCCTTTCCGTAACTAGTGCTTGGGAAGGTAGAGATTTCATGCTACCATTTGAGATACCAGCGACATCATTTGTTTATGTTTAAAACCAGATTACAACTTACCTAAAAAATGCTGGAATAACCTGCTTACTGCATTGAAACGTCTAAATAAGTGATAGATTTTTCATAACTGAGGTTAAAAGATGCTTCAATTAAAAAAAATAAAAATAAAAAAAGGATTAGTTAAGTAAACGAGCAGTGTAAAGTGTATGGTAACTAGTGTTCGAACTTTTCGATCTTGAACCGATCTTGCGCCAGTTCGAACAAAGCTCGAACCGAGTTTTTGTACCCGAGTATGCGCCACTTTTTTTTTATTCGAGCGAGCATCGACCGAAGCTCGCTCGAAGCTCGCTCGGCTATAACATTGTTAGTAGTCACTTTAAAATGAAGACAGTAAAAAGACGGGTGATAGAAATTCCCTTGATAAAACTATTGGTTTTTTTTTTTTTTTTTTTTATTTGGCAAATTTTCTGTAACAACCTTGTGGTGATCTGCTATATTATTGCTACATTATATAAATCCATATCTATGACATCAATACATTAAGAATGATTAAGGAATCAATTACCCATTTTAGATACTTAGTACTATCATATCACAAGGTTACAAGAACACAGTAATTAAGGCTTACTAAAGAGATGGAAGTACAATGTGTCTAAGGTGACAGTACTTCCAAGTGTTACATATCTACAAAATAAGCAGTTAAAGGTAACAGGATACACACTGGGAAAATGATAACAACTTCAAAGATACACTAAAGATAGTGGCACAGCAGATAGTCTTTTTTATATAAATACTTGTTCATTTTATTTCATAATAAAGACATCTTATAAACAGTCACAAATTATTCACAAACTGCCTTATAATTTACTTACCTCAAAACACAACAGCCGACGCACTAGCAACGGAAAGGGCTTTAGCTATTGGCCAATTCGTGTTGTAATCCACTGCCATAATGATCCACTTATTTCCGTTCTTAGTTAAAGGTAGCTCACCGATAAAATCCAGATGCCAGCGAGAAAAAGGAGGAGGGACTTCCAAAGGTTTCATTGGCGCATGATGAACATTCTTTTCTTTGCGTGAATGTAATTGACATTCTGGGCATTGGGACAGCCAGTTTGTAATATTATTTAACATTTTAGGCCACCAGAATCGTGTTTTCATGAGTTGGTTTATTGTTATTTTTCCTTGATGTCCAAATCCACGATGAAAATCTTCAACAAGATCTGCTCGTCGTTTAAAAGGAATAAATTTTACCCATGTTTCTTTGACCGGCATATCAGCAGTAGTTTTTGATTTATCCACAAATTGACGCCACACATGATTATCCTTCACCATAAAGCGATCTTGCTGTTGTTTCAATTGAGTTTTGCAATGGTCGGGCCATTCGTCTTCATTTTTGAAATAATGTAGAGGCCAGTCTTGGAGAGGGTCAGTTATCAAAGGATCATCGGACCGATCATTATTGAGCGAATTGATTGCAGCACAAGTGTCAGGTGAATCATACAAATATCTTGGTTCAAAGGATATATCATTTGGAATGCAATTAGATCCATCACGACGACTTAAAAAATCGGGAACAATATTATCCACACCCTGTTTGTATATGATTTTCGGGGAAAACATACTCAATTCGGACATCCAGCGAACTAAACGAGGTGAGATCTTTGAGGTATCCTGATAATATTTTAGCGGTAAATGATCCGTGTATACTTCGTAGTCATTACCGTCGATAAAACATCTTCATGTTCTCAATGCATGAAGTATTCCCAAATACTCTCGTTCTTGAGCGGGATAGGCACGTTCTTGAGTACTAAATTTGTGCGACTCGTATGCTAAAGGCTTCCATTGATTGTTATCATCTGGGTCCTGTTGTAACAATACTACACCACAACCAAAATCGGAGGAATCAGTTTCTATGCGGAATGGGCTAGTCATACAAGGCGTTAGTAACACTGGGGCCGATGTTATCATTTGTTTGATTTTATCAAATGCAATTTGACATTCGGTTGACCAATTAATTTCTCTACGCTTAAATCCACCACCCTTCGTTAAATCCGTAATAGGAGCCGCGATTGATGCAAATGAAGGCAAAAATGATTTATAGTACTGGCATAGGCCAATAAATTTGCGCACGTCTTGAACATTTTTCGGAATCGGCCAGGAAATAATAGCACTTACTTTCTTTTTGGAAGGAAGGACACCAACATTTGCAATGATATCGTATCCTAAAAATGACAATTGTTAGCGGTTAAATTTACATTTATCACGATTAACAATCAATCCCGCTTCGTCTAATTTCTTCATAATGAGATGGACATGTTACTTATGGACATTAATATCCTTATCTTTGGTGAACATCAGAATATCGTCTATGTATACAATACATATTTTGTCGATGTATTCCTTTAAAACAGATGTCATCATTTTCATAAATTGAGCACCCGAGTTACGTAGTCCAAAAGCGATTACTTTCCATCGAAATTGCCCATATCGAGTATTGATCGTGGTTTTTTCGGCGTCAGCGTCTGTTAACCGTTGCTGGTGGAATCCACTTTGCAAATCCAACGAGGTAAAGAAATGCGCGCCATGAAGCTGTTCCAAGCATTCATCGATTCGGGGAACAGGAATACGTTGAGATATTGTTGCCTTGTTTACCGACCTGAAATCACATACCATGCGTAATTTGGCTGGTTGATTCCCTTCCGCCGCACGTTTTACGAATAAAACCAGACTACCGTATTTCGACGATGTTGGTTCAATTAAGCCTTGATCTAATAATAAATCTAATTGCCGTCGTAACTCACGCAGTTCAATAGGACTCACTTTGTAAGGAGCTCGCGATTCTAGTTTGGCACCAGGTTCCAATACAATCATGTTCTCAACTGATTCACGCATTGGAGGCAAACTGTCAATGCAACCTTTAAAAACCTTTGGGTAGGCGGCCGCGAATTCTTGACACCATGCCTCATTCATGTTCTTTGTTTCAGCTTCTTCATCCGTAAGCACCTCTGTTGATTCTGTCTCTATCATAACATGAAGTTCCTCTGGACTATAAATTGCTGAAATGTCGATCCAAAAGCATTCTTCTACTTTCTTTTTCTTAAGCAATGTGTCGAGCTGTTTAGCCGTCAACAAAAAATTGAGATCGTTGTTAGTACTATTTGTTATATCAATAATTTTTGGCTTATCCCGTTTTGATTCCTGTGGATCTGCTAACTTGATGCTTAATTCATTGATTGCTTGACGCATTTGGATTTTCATAGGACGAATAGTGGTTATCTGGTATGGGTTGTTGCGTATTCTAATTTGCCATTCACCAGTAGGCCAATGAGGAACAGGTTGAACCTGTGATAACCAAGATCGACCGAGGATAACATCGAATTTTGTATCAAATACATAGGCCTCAATTCGATCAGTGTAATCTCCTAGTGCTATTGAAAACGATGCAATTTTTGAAATTGCTGTTAATTGGTCATTCGCCGTTTCGACCGATTGACCCTGTATCGTTGGTGCTGTTTTGGATACGTATGGAATAAGTCGAGGGTGAATGTAATTTGCACTAGCCCCGGAATCAATTAATACGCTACATGGATGACCGTTAATAAGTATTCGATATAATGGTAATTTGTTAGGAGTAGAATTTGCATTTAACATGAATTCAACATCTTTTTGTATCATATCCTTATTTAGTTTTAACGGTTACACAAAAGAAGCCGATGATGGCAATACAGCATAAAGAATAAAAGGCTCTTGAGAATACGGTTGAGAAGATTTATCTTTATTGTTAGATTTATCCATTATTGGCTGAGGGGCAGGGGTGGTATTAGAATGAGAAGAGGAATATGACTGTGGGCTATAGTCATAATGTTGTTGTTCATCATCATAATTATATTCTTCGTTGTAGTAAAAACCATCGTTCATGTAATGGGCATCTTGACGGTTTTGTGGACAATTATATTGTAAATGTCCAACTTGATGACAGTGATAGCATGATCGAGTTTCCTGTTCCTGGTATTGTTGATATCCGTTATATGCTCCTCGAAATTGCCCCCGAGAAGAACCACGACCACGCAAATTACCATGAAATCCGCCTTGAAAATCACCACGGGAGAACCCACGACCACGAAATCCACCGCGAAATCCACCTCTCTGTCCTCCACGATAACCACCACGATAAACACCACGATGACCACCGTGACTATTAAAGTTATTGTTGGTGCTGATGTAATTAATCACCTCGCAAAGCGCTGAGAGATCCATCGGATCATCAATTGGTCGACTGGTGGAAGGTGTCATCTGGTTAGGCAAAAATGAGTATGTACCATGCTCATTACGAGCTGATTCAAATACATATGCAGCCTGGATAGCT
>JAEPRD010000374.1:0-11115 GCA_016758985.1 Mucor saturninus | reverse complement strand
TCTCATGGTGGTGTCTGATGGTTTGGTCACATGAGCTGTCAAATACGATCTGCATATACATGCAGATCTATGCGGGGGTGGATGTATGCGTGTATGCATTAAGGTATTGACCACGTGGTTCATGACAAGAGCTCCCTCTTTAGCCTGAGCTCCGAGAAGGCTTCCAGGTGATTTGGGATGTTCTCTATGAAAATCATTTATGCGGTTAATGCAGTGAGTTAAGTTTTTGACAGGTAGCCAACTTCTATCCATTACGCTGTATCCTTTCCAGTGCACGAGGTATAACAGTTTATTTCTGTGGATTTTTGAAGCAACAATTTTTTCTACTTCATATTCTTCGTGTTCGTCTATAATTACTGGTGGCAATGGTTGTAATGGTCTTCCGACAATGGAATCTTCTTTATAAAGTTCCAGGAGGTTAATATGAAAGACAGGGTGTATGTGCATGGTTGATGGTAAGGCCAGTTTAAATGAACGTGTTCCTATCAATTCCAAAACTTTGAAGGGACCTAGTTTTTTGTGGTCTAGTTTCCCTGTTGGTCTTTGAGTTTTAATATTCTTGGATGAGAGCCAGACTTTGTCTCCTATATTTATCTTTGGTCCAGGTAAGACGCGTCTATTATGAAACTTCTCATGATTTTCTAATGCTGAGGCTATGTTAAACTTCATTTCTTCGTGAAGGTTATGAATAATTTGGAGCCTATTATCAGCATCAGAACTATGTTTGTTAGTACGTGGTAGTGTTATACTAAGTCGAGGATGGAAACCTAATACGGCATAAAATGGTGTTATGTCGGTTGATGTATGCTTAGAATTATTGTAGGCAAACTGGGCTATGGGTAAGAGTGTACTCCAATTTGACTGTTGGTAATTGATAAAGCATCTTAGGTATTGTTCTAATACGGAGTTAACTCTTTCGGTTTGTCCATCGGTCTGGGGGTGGAACGCGGTAGAAAGCTTTTGTTTAATATTTAATCCAGGGAGCATTGCTCGGGTGAAGTTTGAGGTAAATGTTACACCACGGTCGGATACTATGTCATCCGGTAATCCGTAGTTAGCGAATACATGTTGTATGAATAATTGGGCTGTTCCTTCAGCATCTATTGTGTTCGTAGTTGGAATGAATAGTGCCATCTTGGTAAATCTGTCAACGAATACGCAAATAGCGCTGTATTGATCAGAAGGAGGTAGTTGGTTGATGAAATCTACGGAGATAGATTTCCACGGTGCATCGGGAATAGGTAAAGGAGCAAGCAGCCCGTATGGCTTGTGTTTGCTTGATTTGTTTCGGTTGCAAGTGTCACAACCAGAGGTGTAAGCTTTTATATATTTGCGCATACCTGGCCAGTAGTAGTTGCGATTGACCATGTCAAATGTTTTAGCAATTCCAAAATGTCCAGCTGCTGGGGCGTCGTGACATTCTTCTAGAATGGACCGCTTAAGATTGTCATCATCGGGTACACATATTTGACCTTTAAAGAAGAGGATATCTGAGCTAAAGGCATAGCTACTGTCAGAATCCGGATTTTCAAGTAAGTCTTTAATGATCGGTCCAAAATAACGATCTTCAGGTAGGAGTTCGATAATACTATCTTTTATGGCATCAATGTCGGGAGTGAGAATGGTATTTAGAAAAATCTTTGGATCGAGCAGAGTCATTGGTGTTGTACTTGGGGGGTTGCCTCCCTCCGAAAAAGGTTTATCTCTCCGAGATAGGGCATCAGCGGCTCCATTTTGTTTACCAGGACGATATTGTATAACAAAGTTATAGTCAGCTAATGTTTCGGCCCAACGAACTTGTCGTCGGCTGAGGTTTCTGGTAGTAATGAAGTATTCAAGATTCTTGTGATCGGTTAAAACGATAGTTGGCTCTTGGGAAAATTCGAGATAATGTCGCCAATGTTTAAGCGCTGCGATAATAGCTAAAAGCTCCTTATCATAGATTTGATAATTTGCTTCAGCGGGTAAAAGTTTACGGGAATAAAAAGCTATAGGATGCTGTACACCAGCACTGTCTTTTTGACTACAGACTGCACCAAGAGCGTAATCGGAGGCGTCAGTCTCAATTATGCAAGGTAATTCAGGATTATAGTGAGCTAAGATGGGATTGTTACAGATGAGTGTTTTAAGCTGTTGAAAAGCTTTTTCAGCAGCATCAGACCACACAAACGGGCAGTCTTTCTTTAACAAAGATGTTAAAGGGACACATAGTTTTGAGTAATTAAGCACAAAACGACGATAAAAATTAGTTAAGCCAGTAAAGACTTGGATATCACGTACACAGGTAGGTGTTTTCCAGTCGCGAATGTCAGCAATTTTCTCAGGGTCCATTGCGATTCCTGTGGGAGTTATAACAAAGCCTAGAAATTGGACAGAGGTTACGTCAAAAGAACATTTTTCAAGCTTTAGGGAAAGCTTAGCGTCTTTGAGCTTTTGAAGGACTAAACGAACGTGATTGGAATGTTCTTCTTTGGTTGAAGAAAAGATTAATATATCATCTAGATATACGACTAGAAAAGAGTCAAGATACTCTCGGAGAACGTCATTGACAAAGGTTTGAAAAGTGGCAGGTGCATTCATTAAACCAAAAGGCATCACTTTGTATTCAAAGTGTCCATATCGGGTACGAAATGCAGTTTTCCATTCTTCACCTGGTGCAATACGAATAAGGTTGTATGCTCCACGCATATCGAGCTTGGTGAATATGACTCCTGAATTGAGTCGATCAAGCGTCTCAGAAATTAATGGCAGTGGGCAACGGTTGGGTATGGTCATACGGTTTAATCCTCGATAATCTACGCAAAGGCGAAGACTTTTGTCAGATTTTTTAACAAACAGTACTGGGGCACCAGCTGGCGACTCAGACTTTTGAATAAATCCTTTTGCTAGGTTCTCTTGGATATAGGCATATAAAGTATCAAGTTCGAGTTTAGATAAATTATAAAGTGGGCCAAAAGGTACTTCTGAGTTTGGTTTTAAAGGCATAGTATGATCATACGTTCGATGAGGAGGAAGTTTATCAGCTTCGGCTTTGGAGAATACAATTGTAAAGTCAGCATACTTAGGAGGTAAAATAATTTTATATTCTTTCTCAAGTGGATGCCTAACTTTAAAAGTAGAAGTTGAATCTGAAGGATTATTTTTACTCAAAGGTGGTTGTTCAGGTAACTCATGTATTGTACTTAATTTATGCCGAAAAGAAGACGAAAAATAGTTAGCCCCATGAGGGTAAGAAGAGTTTATTCTCTTATGTTGACAAATGTTATCGTAAGGATAACCAGAAGATGAATTGTAACTATCGGATCTTGATCGTTTTCTTGGTGTTGGTGTGGGAGAAAAACCAGTAAGCTGATCGAAAGGAGAGCGTGATTTCATGCTACAGTCGAGGCGTTGGTGAACAAAGCTTGGCGAATGGGAGGAATCAAAACTTGGGGAATGAAGAAAATATTTATCCCTGGTTGGTGATTGGATTTGATCTACATCAATGGGATTATTAATGGTGCCGACTTCTTCAACGTTTGGAGAGAAAGACCAAGCACGAGAGGAAGAAAATTCAGGGTCAAACCATTGGACAAGATGGGGCGAAGGAGAATTAGTCCATGGCATGATTGGGCCGGGAATGTAGGCTGGGCTTGGCGAGCGACCAATATACGACGTATTTTCAGAATATTGTGGGCTTGTACCACGAGAATAAATGTCGTAAGACGATTGGTAATGATGTTCAGGAGCGCATTTGTCGTCCAAACAGTACATGGTTGCGATACCTTCGGAAAAGTTGATATAAGGGTTGTGCTGGGATAGCCAGTTGTAACCTAAAACGATGGTATTTTCAAGATTCGGAATGGCTATAAGCGTTATTTCTTCGGTATGGTCCGTGCCAATAAGATTCATGATGATGGTGGTGCTTTTATGGCTTGTAACTTTGGTTCCTTCAGCACATGTAATAACTGTGTCGCGAATATCTTCCATATCAAAATTGTAGTATTCAGCAAATTCTTTGTTAATAAATGAAGCCGAAGCACCAGAGTCAACCAAGGCATAAGTGGAGAATGGGTCATTTGGTCGATCAATTGCGACGGGCAAGACAAAGCTTCGAAGAGCAACACTACCAATTTTGTTTGATGGCATAGGAACGGTAGAGTTGGTTCTATGATCTAAACAAGTGTTGCGAACAGGGCCATAAACATCACCTACATTTTTTGAATTGTTTATGTTGTTCAGGTAGTGTTGGACAGGTTCGTTGTTAGGCTTTACAATGGTACTTGTCATGGATTGTAGTTGGTGATTGTACCGGGGTTTTTTGTTTGGACATGAATTGGCAAAATGGGTGTTACCTCCACAATAGCTGCAAAGATTGTTTTTTCTTCTGCGCTCTTTCTCTTGCGGGGTCAAAGGGCCACGAAATTTGTTTGTGTTGCTGGTTGGGGCTGTATGCATGGAGCCTAATTCCATGGGAGTGGCAGCGGACGAGGTAGGAGTCGAATGCCAAGATTTATTTTGGTTCGTTGGTTGGGCACTTCGATTTGGACTGGAATAATTACCGCGCTGATGATGACGGTTTGTATTATTAATTGCTTTTAAGCCAGTGAGGACGTTGTCAATGTTGATTGCCTTGTTAATAAGTTTATCCAATTCTGTAAACGGTTCACATCGGGCGAGTTCTTCTTGGATGGTGGGTTTTAAGTTCAAAATGAACTGAGAAATTAAAGCATGTGGACCCCATTTAAGTAGCATGGATAGTCTTCTAAAATCCGTAGCGTAAATGGAAACAGCTGATGTTTGTTTTAAAGCACGAATAGCAGTGTCAGCTGTGACGGTTGGGTTGGAGTCACCAAAAGCATTGGTGATTGTTTCTTGAAAGATGGTATAATCTTTCAACACATCATGTTGGTTTTCGACTGGTGAATTTACTTGAGCCAAATATGGTTCCATATAAGCAAAGGCATTACCAGAAAGATGAGAGATGGCGAAAAGAATTTTCTCACGATCAGTTTTGAATTTTACTTGATCTACTGCAAAGCAAATGGATAGTTGGGCAAAGAATGAATTACAGTGGGTAGCTTTGCCGTAAAACGTTTGAGGGTCTCTAACTTTAATTCGGGAATTTGTAGAAGCCGTTGCGGTAGGATTGGATTCAGTAGGAGTAGATGTGTTGGCATCGGAATTGGGAGCATTAGCAGCAGTCTTAAATACAAGATTGTTGTTAATGAAGCTGTAGACTTCAGCTTGGACAGAAGAAAGTTGTTGTTGGGTTTGCTCTATAAGGCCAAGAACGTTGTTTTCTAGTGTCTCTCTAGCGGTGGTGTTATCTTGTTGGATGCTTGATAAATTTAAATTTATTTGTTCCAACTGGTGAGGGAGTGATTCTTGAAGAGCGTTGAAGCGGTTCATTAAATCTTCTAAGATTTGGAGATACTCGGGTGAAAAGGACATGTGGTACAGAGAGAGATGTACAAAGACGAGGAAGAAGAGGGTACAAAGGACGAGATACGAGGAACGAGGTATGAGGTACGAGATACGAGATATGAGGTACGAGAAACGAGATACGAGGTACAAGAAACGAGGTACGAGAAAAGAGACAAAAAAGTAAGAGTAAAGAGGTTCTTTTTTGGATCTGATATAGTGTCAGGAATTAGCCGGATGTTACTAGGTACGAGGACAGGTCTCTTTATACTTACAAGGCAAGGCTAGGTACTAGGTAGGACTATAAGGTTTTGCGAGAAGGTAGACAAGAAAAGGTAGTAAAGCTAAAGGTTTATATAATAATAATGAAAATATACAAGATATCAGATAAAGATCTGTACTTGTCTAAATAATCTAAGGTATTTATAATAAAGGGAAGATAGTCTTAAGGACTATCTTTATTAACGTGAAGGGTCTTGAGTTAAGGCCTTGGGAAAGGTCTTGGGGCGCGGTACTGTGGCGGGATCATGGGTCGAGGGTGATGGCGTATGTTGGTTTGGTCTTGAGGCGTGGTCCCATGGTGATGACTCGTGATCGGTCTCATGGTGGTGTCTGATGGTTTGGTCACATGAGCTGTCAAATACGATCTGCATATACATGCAGATCTATGCGGGGGTGGATGTATGCGTGTATGCATTAAGGTATTGACCACGTGGTTCATAACAATTACCCAAGATCTTCGACGTTTTAATATATTACGCACCCAACTCCGTCGCTCGGCCGGTGTTTTCTTTGACAAGTACTTGGAAAAGCATGATCTCACTGCTGGTAAAATATCCTACAAAGAAGCCATCCAATTTTTGCAAAAACATTATATCACGGAACAAATTATTCAAAACTATGAATTGGCGTTTAATGAAATGCAACAATCACCTGGTGAATCTCCCCAAGTCTTTCTCTCTCGATTATATGAAGCTGCTGATCTCACGAATATTCAAGAAGAAAAGTTAATACACTCTCGTTTCCGTGCTGGTTTACTCCCGGCGTTTAAGACATTCTGCCGTGAACAATCTGCAAGCTATTTTGACCAATGGGTTAAACATGCTGATGGTTGGTGGAATGCCCATGCTCCTACTTCGATAAACTTGGTCGAAAATCCTTTTGTCTCTACGCCCAATTATTCTTACTCTTCTGGTATCTCTCATGTTAACAAGTCCGAAAATGAAAAATCTGTAAGGTTTTTAAATGATAGGGTTAGTACTTTGAAAAACATTGATGGCAAAACACATAAATCAAATACGAAGGTGTATGCTAGTGAAGAGTCCCCTACTATGACAGCTTTGACTGCCAAGTTGGAGGCACTTGATCTTCATAAGTTGATACCTTTGATTGATTCAAATGAAACTACCCATGAAAATGTTAAACAAAATATGACCGAATCATGGAAAACTGATAAAGGTTTGAAAACTTTTACCAAGAACATCGTACAAGAAGTGGTGTAAAACGATGTAAAAGAAGACGCTTTTAACAATTACTCTAACAATAAAAGATATCCTTCAAAAAAATCTTATAGAAGAAATTCTTATCAAAGGGACGATTATTATTTTGACAATGATGCTGCCAGTCCTGCTGAAGGTTATTACCTTTCTCGTCGCCAATATGAACAACAACAAGACAACCGACCTCGCAATAATTATAATAATGGTTATAATCACAATCGTAACTCGTATAATCAATCAGGAAGACAGCCTTCTTACGATAGCTCGGGTTCGTATAATTATAACGACAACGCTCATCAATGTCAATCCACGGGAAAATATAATTTTCAACCTTATAATGGATACCAAAACTCACATGGTCCTTCTTCGAATCAAAACGCTTATTCTCATAATAATAACAGTATCCTCAACCTTACCGTAGTAAGGATAACTCACGACAAAACAACAATTACCAAAATGGACCCCAATCGTCAAAAAACTAAATGAGATAGTTGCTATGTCCAGTCATAGAAATAGTCAATTGTCTGAACAACCTTTTTATCAAAAATCCAATCAACCCAATAACCAACAATTAAATCTTCTTAACATTGGAACGCAAGCCAAATAAAATCAGTGTGAGGGAACGCAGTTGGAACGCAAGCCAAAAAAAAATCAGTGTGAAGGAACGCAGTTGGAACTCAAGCCAAAAAAAAATCAGTGTGAAGGAACGCAGTTGGAACGCAAGCCAAAAAAAATTAGTGTGAGGGAACGCAGTTGCCGCAAGACTTAGTGCTCCCCCTAAAGTTAATACGGAACCTTTATCTAAGCTCACTGAAGACCCAAATTAAACAAAAAAATTACAAAATCATCTAAAAAAGCCCCACAAAAAAGAGCATATAACAAGAAAACTCCTCAAAAAAATAATTTAGAACCAATGGACACCTATGCTTATAATGCTCCAGGACCATCCACTTTACTCACTCAACCATATCAGCCCATCGCTCCTAAAGCTCCTACTTTGACAAATACAGCAATAAATCTTCCCACTAGAGAAAATATTATATATGATATAGATAATGATGGAAACATTGTTAATAATATTAAAATAATACTACTAAGGCTAGAAGAAAAATTACTCCATTGTCTGAAAGAATATCGTATGATATTACGGAAGATATACTTAACCGAAAAGCTGATATAAATGTAAAAGACCTCTTAATCGCTGCTCCCAGTCTGAAAAAGGATTTAGCCAAGTCTGTCGGCGAAAAGACCAAGAAGGCAAGACCTCTCCCGCTGACCCTTGCTTTTGCTGAAGATGATGATGTTGATACCACTGCGATATATACGGAAGTGCGTATTGGGCAATTTAAAATTAAAGCAATTTCAGATACCGGTAGTGCTAAAACTGTCATGTCGAAAAAATTAGCAGATATTCTCGAACTAAATATTGACACTCCAGCAAACTCTGTGTTCACTCTCGGAAACGGAGCGAGACAACCTGCTCTCGGATTAATCTACGACGTACCTATTAATTTAGGGGGTAAATTAATTGTCCCTGGATCCATAGAAGTCTTACCTGTATGCCCGACTCAACTCATAATTGGAAGCAACTGGTTAAAACGTGCTAAGGCTAAGCTGAACTTAGAAGAAAAAGTAGTTAAAATCGAGTATAAAGGTGATAAAGTGAACGTATCTTTCGTATTTACTAAAGACCATGATAACATCACAAATCTAAAATTTCGTACCACAAAATATTCGTACGCTAATCAAGAAGGAACTGTACCCGATGCGTCTATTAATACACCTTTTGTGGAAATAAATGGCACACACCCCAAAAAAAATGGCACACTTTTTTTTTCTCTTTTGGCACACATGGAATTTTTAATTGGCGCAATAGGCAAATTTGTTAAGGCACATTTTATTTTTCTGATTGCACAAAAATTATGGCACAAAGTGTGCCAAAGTTAAAGTGGAAGTCTGTCTCGACAAACTTGCCATTTTGAATCAGAATATCGACAGAACCCCTGCAAATCACTGAAGAGAATGCTGTTACAAGCATCGGATATTCTCGTAGTAAGCGTTTCCTTTTCTAAAAGTTTTTCTCTCTTCAATTTGCTCTTGACAACCGACCAAAATTGTTCAATCGGATTCAATTCAGGTGAATAAGGGGGAAGGTAAACACAGCCGTATCCACGGTTAACAATGTACCTTTCGATATCGACATTTTTATGAATAGGGACATTATCCATGACGATATAAAAGCCCTTAAATTGCTCGTGTTGATCCAACACATTTAGAGTACTAGCGATGAAGTTAAAGTAATGGCCAGTTACAGTGCCTGTTGTTTTGATTGGACCGGTAGAATCAGAGGTTGTAGATGGTGTCTTAAGTAGTTTCCGTTTCTTTGACACTGATTGATAAGGTCTTCTTACTTTCACGTTAATAATTCCATGGGGAGATATAGCACCCAGAATAGTTGTTGTTTGTGCCCTTGTTATAGGCGTCTCTACGATGGCTCTTTCTCCTTTTTTAGACCAAGCCATAGTCCTCTTAAGATTGACATGGAATGCTGCTTCATCAATAAAAACGCAGTTACTCTGGTAATCTATATCTGTTTTTGACCAATTTATGACCCATTCGTATCTCTGCTGAATTTTTTCTGGAGAGTTTCTTTCGGTGGGGTAAAAATAGGCTTTTTTGAAGGATAGTGCACATTCGTCTACCATAAAATCGCGGACAGTTTTTTGGCTAACTTTCAAGCCCTCAAAGTGAGTAGTCAAGCTATCCATAGCTTGATCTATAGTTGTCGAGGCATTTTCACCGAATGTCTCCTCAAGATGCTGTTTATGATCCGCGTTCAATAGTTTTTTTCTACCTCGATTCTCTTTTAAATGATCACTGCCGTCGGATTTTCCCTCTAACTGGTCAATGATTATACTCTGGTCTTTCTGGAGCCAATTGTAGCCGGTTTTGCGAGGAATATTTATCAAGCTGGCCGCTTTTCCAGCGGTCAGACCCTTCTCGTAAACGTAGAAAAAGAACAAATCCTTGGTATCATTTCCACGGTGTATATTCTTAATATCTTATTTACTAGTACTGGAAACTGTAGTTTTCCTGACAGATTTGGGTTTCACTTTTTTTTCTGCTGGCTTCAGATCTATATGCGAATCATAATTCGTTATATCGTCTAGAGGATATGCTTCCTCGTCTATTTCCATTTGTACAGGCTCTAAACCATCCTCATCCATGGCGTTTCCTTTCCCATCCTCGAAATAAATCTTAAACGACATGTTTTTATATAATAATAATTTTATAAATGAAAGAAGTGTGCCAAAAATTCTACAATAATGTGCCGTCATTAATATCTTTTTGTGCCAGCCCGATTTGGATTAGTGTGCCTATACGTAATTTTTAAGTGTGCCAAAAACGAAAAAAAAGTGTGCCATTTTTTTTTGGGGTGTGTGCCAATTATTTCCACAAAAGGTGTACAAAGTATTTAGTTAGGAGATCAAAAGAAGACTTTATTACAAATATGAATTATACTATTTTATATGTAATTATTATTAAGAGACCGATACAGGTACGACAATACACTGTGACCAGTAGTGATTGGTTGAGATTTAGTTTTGACAGTTATGTAGAAGGAAAATAATACACGTTGGTAGTTGATTATTAAGTTCTAAGTGAGCACCACGTTGTTTTATATAAATATATAGCAACCCCGGACGATAATCGGAAAGGTAAATGCAAGAACGCTACTAGAAGTAAAAGAACGAGCTCTTTATAATGGTTCTACTCCCGTCTCAAAATAAAACGATGTTCCCATAGACCTATTGACGTTTTAGTAACACTGATGAAACAGCGAAAAATATCATCAGGGCATACTGCATATACGCATAAAGGGCTAGGATGGTGGATGGGATTTATCCTGAGGGCGACAGCCCGAGGGATAAGGGGAAAAAGGGGAATGAGAGAGTAATGTAAATCAAAGGGAGTAAAAGAGAAGTAAGAGACTGAAAAAAATAAAGGAGAAGTAAGGGAAAGAAGGTAATCAAGGGAAAGAAGGTAAACAAGGGAAAAAGAGGAATTATAGAGGTAATTAGAATCGGTTAGGGTATACCGTATAAAAAGTTCGGGTTCGGGTTTGGGTGAATTCGGTTTTCGGACTTAGAGTCGGAATTACCGTTATATTTTTAGCTCATTCGAAAGAGCGCAAAAAAATAAGAAGATTTTA
>JAEPRD010000373.1:0-11265 GCA_016758985.1 Mucor saturninus | reverse complement strand
TAACGGCAGCTGGCGCCTGGTGACTGTTTTTAAGGAGCAGTCACGATTTTCGATATAAGGGTATTTTCTATTTAAGGGTGAGATTTCCGAAATTTCTGGTCACCCTTAAATCGAGCGACTACTGTAGAAGGGGAAGAGGGTGTCCATCAAAGTCGGCTCATAATAAAAACCAAGGAACAATACATACTTTCTTTTCTTCTATTCCAAAAAAAATGGATTGACAAACTATGATGTTATACTTACAACAAAATTATGCGCCACATAAATATTACCTAATTTTGTAACGAAAAAATAAAAAAATAAAAAAATAAAAAAATAAAAAAAAAAAAACAATATGTAAAACTAATGGCTTATGCCTGATTCAAAAATAAAACTTAAAGTATATATATCATCCCTTTGATGATATATATATATATATATATGTAAGTACAACATTGATCAGATTATAGACGGGAATCGGCCAAGTGAGAATGATCAACATACTTCTGCTATTAATTATAGTAGCTATATTTGTTTCGGCAAACCGATTTAGCATCTCTAGCATTGCTACATGTTTACAATCATTTTTTTTTTTTTGCTCGGGAGCATGACTGATCAAGCGTCTTGGGGTGGGGGTTAAAAAAGGAACATCTTCTGAAAAAATATCATAATTTAACAAAGCAAATGTTGATAAGAGTTGATAAGAGTTGATAAGAGTTGGTAAGATTCATTAATAATAATTTTTGTAGCATGGTCTTGATGTATTGCTAGCATTAAAAGTATATTACTAATCATAAGCTTGCCTTTTTTAAATTGTATTTTGACTGTAATTGGTACCGCAGCTGTAATTTGTTATGTCAAGCTTTTAAAATTAACATTGACATAGCTTAAACATTATCAATACTTTTAATATAAAAAGAGCTAAACAGGCAGTGGATCCAAATGCGCACTTCTTTTTCGATAAAAATATGGAAAGCCTGCTAATCAAGAAGACAAGAATGAAGTAATAATGTCATTTATTTTTTGAGTTATATATTCTATAGTATTGGGACTGTTAAACCGTTTGGATGATATCGATAAAAATGAATCTGAAGAACTAAGCGACGGAGTATCATGTAAAATTTAAAAAACAAAATCACAATTGCCTCTTTATCATTTCACCTAGGCACATAAAGAATAGGCATTAACAACCGTCAAGTGAAAAATCTCAAGAGATACGTAAAAATTGTCACAGATGCAAGCTATTTTTCATACACATCGTAATTTTTAAACGATAAAAAAAAAACTTGTACAACAAGCAGTGAGTTTTTAAAATCCCTATTGGCCATAAAAAAATAATCAGGTAATTTTATGTTACAAAGTGAATTAGAGAATAACCCGGACCATAAGTGTAACACGCCATAATATTTAAGGAAATAAACTTTCAGAATAAAATTAAAACCTATTTAATTGTAGCAATAGGAAAACGTCAAAGATACCCTATGAATGAATTCTAGCTCAAAAACAATTAAGGGGGAAATGAATGTTAGCTTAATCATTACTGGTGATACGGACAAACTGGATTTAAATTACGAACGGCAGTACAAGAAAAAATAACTTTCGATCACCAAACCGATAATTTTTCAGCCGACAGATTGAATTGAGTATGATTTCTTTTTTGGAATCTATTCAACACAGTTGAATGTTTTACGTTGAGACATCTATTAAATACTCCAATGATTGGGGTTTGAAGGTTGAGTGAAAAGTTTTAAATGTTGTTCGCCTTCAATTTTTAAAGAATTAAAGCATGAGCAAGGGAAAAAAACACTTAAAATCTAGTTTTGATATTTGTAAGATATTTGAATCAGGAAATAAAAATTCATTGTCTCTTAATGCATCAGATACAATGAACGAGATAATTTTTTTTTGTTCCCCATTCTTTAGTAATACATAAAAAAAAAAGTTGGCCAATGACTGATTTTATTTGAATAAATACAAATAAAGAAAGGGTACTGTAGTGCATGTCTCCTAATATGTGAAAAATAAAAAATAATCAAAAATAAAAATAAAAAAATAAAAATAAAATACTTCTGGTATGTTGGTTGGATACAAATTTTTACAGAAGGTAGTTATCGATATATTGAACGAATATGCAAAAAAAAGAAGTAATTCTCATGAGCAAAAAACGTTCTTATTTATGAGAGTGTTTGAACAATTTCATTTTCTTTAAAAACATTTCTGATTTTTTTTTGAATTTATCGTGAACATTCCCATAAAAGGTAGAGGATGGTTACAAATTGGTACAAAAAAGGCGATTTTTTTGGCTGCGTTTCGGCAATCAGTAACAATATGTAAAAGGAATACAGTTGTATTCTTACTCAGCAATATTTGCAGGTCACTAAATATACGCACCATGGTGGGCACATGGCAACATATGGATGTAGAATTTGTTTGGCGGAGGGACAGAAGCATGAGTGTACCGTTTACGGAATGTACTTCCAAAAGAGAGTTGCGTCTTTGAGAAAGGTTGATCACTTTGTGAACGGGGATGAGGTAAGTGCTGCTGTTAATAAAACAGAGGCAATGATTTAAAACACATTGATAGGAACACCACATTAAAAATGCCAATCTCTTCTCTGCGCTACCTTCCTTTGGTGGTTCCTCCTATTATGGTTTGGATGAGATGCATCTTCTTGGACAAGGGATTGGACGATTTATTTTTGATGTCATTGTCGAAGTCAATCAAAGCAACGACACCAGTTATTACAGCAAAAAAAAATGGCAATTTTAACAAGGATGTGTACACATTCAAGGTTTCGAAAAAACAACTTGAACTTGTTGGAGATTGCATAACCAAGTCCTGGGCAAATATTCCGGTCTCATTTCAAGGAAGTTGGGACAACCTTCTGAACAAAATTGATGGGGCAAGAGCCATCGACTTTTTGGACTTCTTGTTGTATGTTGTATCAACACTGTTAGTTATCTTATTTGAAAAAACATCCGTGAGAAAAGCATTGCTTATGCTTTCTAGAGGTTGTGCAATCGCACTGCAGTGGGAGCTTACGGATTCCTTAATCCAGGAGATGGAAAGGTAGAACTGGATTTATTACATGCAGTCATGAACCTATTAAATTAACACCTCCCCTAGTTGCTTCGAGAGTTGGTATGTGTTTTTAGATCAGGAAACACTTAAAAAACATATCTAACAGCATCTACAAACCCAACAGCCACTACCTTTCCCATACTAGCTACATTGTACGAAAAACAGGATGAATGAAATCATATAGTGGAAGATTCATGTGAAGAACAAATGACAAATATTCTAAGTTGATTAAAAGCAAAGTACACGATGGGAAAAACGCTGGAAATATTGTTTAAAGACTGTCGATTCGTGGATGTATCAATTTTGCATTAGACACAGTCAATTTGTTGGATACAATCACAGCAACAAAAACATCACTGGATGATTTCATAGAACTGCTGTTCATAGCAATCCACAACCAAAATCATCAGCTATGGAGCCCGTTCAATTTAATTTCTCAAGACATGGTCGAATCAGTCCCCACTGATACGTTTCTTCGAGAGCTCAAAATATACTGTAGCCGTTCAACAACATCGCCTTTGTCGTATATCACCATCAATAACATGAACTTTAAAATTGCTGCTCGCGCACTTTTGTACAGCCATGTAATATCTTCGAAAATGTACCGTAGAATCCGATCGGAACATCGCCGTGGAAATCACTTTGTATCATTCAATACAAGTTATAAATCGTAAGTATCTATAATTTCTTAAATATGTGTCGGTTACTTACCAATTATATGTAGCAAAACTTGCTGGTACATTGGGGCGGTGATTTTTTACTTCGAGCACAGCAACACCTCCGATCCTCAAAAAGCACAATTCTTGGTTTTTGTTGAAGTTATAAAAGAACATTACGCTCCCGAATATGACAATACCATACCGATGATAAAAATGAACAACGATGGGGCAACAACAAGACATGCTGTGATCAGCCTCAACGACGTCCAACATCTAGTAGGTTTGGTACAGTCATCACCCAACTAACTTGAATATAAAGTTGTTGCCCCATACAAGATCTTCAACGAAAACGTAAAACAAAGTGCTGGACATCTAAAACACATTTAATTATTCTTCCACACCAACCCATGCTTTTTTTATCTTTTATCCGCACAATCTTTTTTTTTTACATATATTCTTATCCATATCCACATATTTTAAATAAATCTTTTCAAATTAAAACCTATTTCCGAATTATACAATCATTGTCCAGATGTCAACAACATTACATTGATGAAGAGAGTCAAAAAATAAAAAAAAAAAAAAAGAGCTTCATTGCTACCTCCCTAAAATTGGTCGGGTTACATATACCCGTTTCCTAAAAATTGGTAGAAAAACGCTGGTAGGCATATCAATCACCAATTTCTGAAGCTGAAAAAAAAAAGAAATAATTCAAATAGCTGTAACTCTTCCAAAATTCAAAAAACTTTCGTTTGAAAAGTTCGTGTGCATTGAGGAAACTATTCCGTAAGAGTTTATAAATAAAACTATGTCTTTTTTGCCACTTTTTTTTTCACACGAAAAATATAATAGTTAAAAGGAATCTGATACGAGATATCATTGGTTCGCAAAAAAAAAAATTGCTGAATTTATGCAGATTTTGGTAATAGCTGTCATACCTTGGTCCATAGTGTAAGATCGTATTAAGCCACATTGCGTACCATGGTTTCAAAAAGCTATGGTTTTAGTTACAGGTTAATCCTGTAAAAATTGCGCTTTTAATCATTGTTTTTATTTTTTTTAAAAAGTTTACTCGACATAAATAAAAGGTATACAAAGCCTAAAAAAGTACTAGTACTTCCTTCGGAAGTACCAAAATCTATTAAAGGCAATTTTCCAAGAAGGAAGGTTGAGAACAACTTACTAAGGGCCCTCGCAAGCACATCAAACTATTTTTTAAAGATCCCGATTAAGGACATTAAATTTTTTTTTTTTGTGAAAGGTTACTTCAGACTTCCAAAAGAAATCTTTTTCTGAAATCCATGACGTTGCTTTTTAAATGACCCAATTTGAATAATTAATAATAAAGTTTTTGCAGATTACTAAAATATCTGTTCCTTTATTTTTTTTGACAAAATTTCAGTTTAACCGATTTTATTATTATTTTATTATTTTTTAAGAATGATGACCCCACAACAAATTGCGTTTATCGTGTCTCAGTTGCAGCTCCTTATAGTTCGAATCAACGAAGAATCTGAATCTCTCGAAGAAGATAGAATGGATATTCTTAATTCCACTAGACAACGCCTTGAAGAAAATATGACGACTCTTCATTCCAGTAGAGAACTTTACCAAGCAGAATGTCTCCAATATGATTTCATTGCCAGCAACTACCGCAATCAATATGGAGTCTCTATTAACAATCTCCCCATTTTTATGATGGGCGAACATGTAGAAAGAACAAGAACAGTAATTAGTGTTGATGGTAGACGAGAATCACGTCGATACCACTTTTGGAGATTGGAACACCCATTCCTCAACGACAATGACGAAAACCAGGTCAGTAGTTATCGCGCCAACTACCGTATGGGTAAGCGTGCTTTTGAGCATTTGGTGAACGAGCTTTCGGCACACGAAGAATTTAATCTTGTTGCTCCCAATACTATTCCGATTTATATCCAAGTCGCAACGGCTTTATTTCGGTTGGCTAATTGCCAGATCGGATATCGTCAAGCGTATATGCTTTTGGGTGTTTCATCAGGTAGTTATAACAACTTCACCACAAGAACACTCAAAGAAATTAAGGATTAACTTGGTCATTTATTGACTTGGCCATCAGAACCTGCCAGAGCCAATGCGATCGCTGTCGGTTTTGGGAGTAACATTGGGGATAGATTGAATGGTGTAATTGGTGCTGTGGATGGTAAGAATTTTATCATTCACCAACCTTCTCCTCCAACCGTAGGTGCTATGTTCAGGGATGGAAAGAATAATTATTCCGTGAAGCTTACCCCCTTATGTGATTCCGTATTACGATTAACGTACATCAAAGTGGGCGACTCAGGTATTGTAGTAAAATGATCTACGATGAAACAATATAAAAGCTAACACAAGAATATTTACTTCAGGAAGAACTCATGATGCTGCTGCTTTCCGATCAAGTGATATCGCGAGTGAAATTCTTCGCCACCCTGACAATCACTTTCCTGACAACACGTTCGTGATCGGTGACTCTGCGTATCCTTTGGGACCGAACTTAATTACGCCATTTCCAGAGAGTCAGTGCGTGTTAGACAGCCGCAAGCGTACATTTAATCGTGTACATTCATCAACAAGAATGGCGATCGAAAGAGCCTTTGGTGTGTTGGTGGCTCGTTGGAGATTTACCAGCAAGTACATTTATATGTTGGACCAATTGAAGATTAACGAGGTGATTACCGGATGTTGTATTTTACACAATATGTGTATCGACCTTGGTGATACCGGGTTTACCGACACTGTTCACGTTCAAGATCGTAGTGCAGTTGTTCCCGAAGATGAAGAAGCACCTGATGTAGGCGGTAGTAGCAGAAGGGTTACCATTTTTGAGGAATTGATGAGACGTAGAAGTAGACGTGGGACGGCTAGAGGGGGTAGAAGAGCAACTACAACTAGAAGAAGAAGAAAAACTAGACTTAGAAGTAGAATTAGATAAGTATAGAAAACTTTTTGTTATATTCAATTTTATTTAAATGATATTATCTGTAGAAGGATTGGGAGAGGGGGGATTGTTGTTGCTGGTGGTAGTAGTAGGGGTGGGAGCCCGAGTGGCATTGTTTTTTTGAGCAATTAAAGCAGCAAACAAATCTACCATTCCAGACATGGATAAAGTTGCCTCTCTTAACAACTCAGTGTTTTGACGTCTGTAGTCGTTGTTGTGTTCAAGTTGAACTCGTTGGTGTGCATTTTCTTCAGCCATGCGAGCAATATCCGCCTCTCGTTCAGCAGCCATACGTGCACGATCGGCATTCCTTTCTTCGATCATGCGAGCTCGATCAGCTGCTCTCTCAGCCCGGCTTTGTGCTTCCATTTGCTCCATATGGTTTGCCATAAACCACATTGACACGCTTACATTACATGGACGTCTTGCATTTACCTGAGAAACAACATCCTCATCCTCATCGTCATCCTAATCATTATTCATTTCTGAACGACCACGTCTTCTGGTGGCATAATCACCACGGTTGTCCACAGTTTCCCTTGAATGGGAGCTGTATGTAACAGGCGGGTTTGTTGTTGGCATTTGTATTGCTGCCTGCTCCATCAAATCGTGAAACCCCCAATGTTGAAGAGGTGCACTACCAGTAGAATTGGCATCGTCTCGTCTGCTTCGATACTTAGCATGAAGAGCATGCCATTTAGTGGTCATGACACAGATGTCTCTTCGGCCATTGACGGCTGCGTTGTCATTGAAAGCTTTTCCTGTCCTTTGGATTAACGCTGCCTTCTCTTCACTTGAACTAGTCACACCCGCTTCGACAAGATACACAGGAAAAATTTCAATACAAACATGTGTGCTTGGTGAATCCCAGTTGAGAGTGGTGTTAGGCTCTGGTACTGAATCGGTAGCAGAAACTGGCTCAGCAGCAGCAGGAGGAGCTTGCTCGGTAGCAGGAACAGGACCAGCAAAAGGAACATGTTGGGAAGATGATGCTGGTACAGAAGAAGGGGTAGGTACAGGTACGTCAGTGGGGATCTGTGCAGCAGACGGAGGATTTGCTCTGGGTGGACCTCTTACCACAGGAGGGTTTGGGCTTTGGCCATTGATGAAGTCAGCACTGGAATAATTTTGGAAACTCATATCTGTAAAATAAAATGGAGATGGTAAAATAGATAAAAAAAAAAAGGGCTCTGATTGAAAAATAAAATAACATTCGTGATTTCAGTACTCGGATTTGGAAATTTAATAATCCGATAGAAGGTTTTTGGGGCCTGCAGATTTTAATTCTTCGTTTGGACAATTCGAACTTTTTGGCACTGAAAAAAATCAATGTTGTTATTAATTGTCCATTTGTATTATTAAAATTTTAAAAGATTCTGTTTGGAAAAACTGTAACCTTTCACAAAAAAAATTAATGTCCTTAATCGGGATCTTTAAATAATAGTTTGATGGGCTTGCGAGGGCCCTAAATGTTAAAGTTTGATTTATCTTTTTTGTGCCTTACAGGGTTGATCTTATTTGATCTCAGACTATGATTTAACGATATGTGGCACTGCGTACGTTTTCTAAAAAGTATGACCCTTCAATTACATAAATTATTTAAACAACTAGTAGGATTAAATTAGATCTTTCAAATATGAAGCATTCGAAGACTTCCAAAACTACAAAATTTAATTTTCAACCCGGATTTGAATATTTTCTCCTGTTTTTGGATTTGTGTAACCATTTTTTAACTTGATTTTGACTTAAACATTTACAGCCAAATTATTAAAAAGTTTATTGAGGCCCCTCCCCCCCTACTAAGGTCAAATTTTAACTTTTTCAACTTTTTATTTTTTTCTTTGGCGCTTATTCCGTTCATTACCCTCAGAAGAATGGCTTTCTTGGGCGGTATTTATCTAGGCATAAAACAATTAGGAACTTTGTCCTACAAAGAATGAGTGCTTTTATCGTTCTTACCTTCGCAAATATTTGACCAAGAAGTCCCTTCATATCATTCACCTATTCCATTTATATAGTTAGATAATCTCATTCAATAGTAAGTAATGCGAGAATATAAATCATTACCTGATTGCTCAATAGCTCCAATCTGCTCTCCAATGATGTCAGACGACTCCTAGTGACATCATTACCGCCGGCACCAGGAGAGACTTCAGCGTTCGGACCTTGCATGGTCTCGATGGCCGCAGACATGTAATGAGCAAAAGTGTTTGTGAAATCTTGCAAATTACTTGTCTGCGCGGCCCTCGTTTTTCTTGGCATAGGCGTCGTACGAGAGACCGAACGAGGAGAGAAAGCGTGTTCGTCGTCAGCAGCTGCATTTTCCACAGCTTGCTCTTCAATTGTTGGGAAGTTGTTTCCTCCCCCCACTGCCGTGACCGCAGTCTCTGCCTCCACATCACCATCCTCAATTCCTCCTAGTTCAGTTTCGGCAGTTTTAAGCTTGATCAGCTCTTCAATCTCCCTTGCTTTTACACTCAAAGGTCCCCTACTTGGAGTACCTAGTGGAGGATCAACAGTTATTGTTAATAGTTGTAAAGGTATCATCAATTAAACCTTTACATACCTGTAGGTGACTTCGCATTTTTGAATCTCCCAAAAAGCGTCTTGAGTGACTTGGAGTCACGGTCATTGACTTGTACGGCCACTTGATTGTTTATGGTTCCATTTTGGCTGGCAACTTCAACCATTCTCTTCATAAATACAGCTCTGACAAGCTCCCATTCATCAGAACCAGTAGGTAACTTATTGTTAACCGCTTCGAGTAAAACTTCTTGCTCGATGGTTGAAAATCTGTTTGATCCGCTTTTGTTTCCCATTTTAAATGAATAATTGGTTTTTGTTTGTTGTAAAGTTATAAATGTAGTTATAACAAAAGAACATGTAAATATGATATCAGCCATCTCTTAAATACTAAATACTCTCCAGACAGTCCTAAACAAAGCACTCTTTCCATAAATCAAAATGTCACATATATTAAAACAAGCACAAAAATCGATTAAACTATAAGAATTACTTTTAATTATTCGGTCCTTTTTTCATATCTTCCTTTAATACAACAAATAAATATGCCGTCAAGTAAAAACCAAAGATTCAATTTAATTACTACCGCTGCTTTTTCAGCTGCTGTTATATACCATCTGTACCATTTAGAGTTAAACTACCGTATTGCGGACCAAACCTACATAAACTCAAGAAGCTTGCGCAGACCTTCCGAATCAGCTGCAACAGCATTAATAAATGGTCGTGATCACAAATCTTTCCTGTGTCATTTAGGATTGACAGTGGAAGCTTTCGAAAATTTGTATGGGGAGTTCAAGCTACACTATCCCCAAGAGTGTCCAACTGGACGGCCTCGTGTTCTTGATGCCAAAATGGTTCTTGCTTTAGTGTTAATGTGGCTCCATAATACAATGAAGCAAGAGACGTTGAGCATGATTTTTGGTGTTCCTGCTGCAACAGTTATTAGATCCAATAATATGGGTATTGAAACGTTTTTAAAGATGTTTAAATCAAAACCAAAGGATCCACGATCGAAGATTGGATGGCCCTCTTCGAGCGAAAAGGCCGAGTTTAACGAAATGGTTTTGTCAAACACCACCAACGATTTTGAAAGAGGAGTGCTTACAGGTATTTTTGGTTTTGTTGATGGACTCAACCTTAGGATCCAACATCCTGAAGATTCTCTAAAGCAGAATGCTTATTACAATGGATGCAAAGGCGACTGTTTTGCTTCTCAAGTAATCGTTTTTACTCCAGATGGATGCATTTGTTATGTCAGGTAGAAAATAAAAACAGTTTTGTTTAGAAATGAATATTGACAATCATGATTACATATTTAGATACAACTATTCTGGTTCATGGCATGACGCACAAATTTTTATTCCTCTATATAGAGATTTACTCGCTCGTCATTGCCCTGAGCCTTTCAAGATCCTTGCTGACTCTGCTTTTCCTTGCAAAAGGGAATTCGCATCAAAGGTATTGAGCGTTCCTAAAGAAAATGCAATAGGTTTGAACCGAGCTGATCGCGAAACCCAAAAGAAGCATGCAGTCATCACAAAACATAGACAAGCCGTTGAATGGGGAATGAGATGTCTTCAACAATCGTTTGGAAGGCTCCATATGAAGCTTCCATCACACAAACCGGAAAGAAATGACATGCTTATTGTTGTGTGGAGATTGCATAACTTCCGAACAAGGCTTGTTGGTATCAACCAAATTCGAACGGTATACTACGGTACATGGAACTACAGAAGAAATGTTTTGGAGAATAGAGTTCGATTTAATTAAAAATATATTGTGCAGTTTAATTAAAATTAATTTTTGTCTAAACGTTTTGGAAGCCTTAACGATTTTAATCGGAAAATGTTTTAAGCGAAGTTTAAATTAAAATTAAAGTCAAGGGAAAAAAGTGGAAGACTTCCAAAACTACAAAATTTAATTTTTAACCGGGATTTGTGTCGTATTTGGGTACGATTCACTTAAGAATAAATAAGCAAATCGTTTAAATAAATAAAACTATGAAAGTAAAACAACCTTTGATGTTGCATACCAGCATACACTTGTATACTGCTATACAACTT
>JAEPRD010000372.1:0-11294 GCA_016758985.1 Mucor saturninus | reverse complement strand
GTAGACATTCCTCCCAAGTTGTGTCGATCAGGTAGTGTGTCAGTTTGTTTCGCTTGATTTAAAGTTGATGTCGAGCGCGTGTTGTTCATTGGACACAATGCACTTGACCTTCTGGAATGTCCAAGCTGTAGGCAGGTTGAGCAGCGGTCAGAGTTTTGTTCACGTCCTTCACTTTCGATATCCTATATTGTAAAAGTTTTAACTGTAATTCTTTAATATTTTACTCGTCATTGAACTCGCTTGTAAAAGTTGAAGCTCAATTAAATGCTTACACTAAGTGGTACTTGCTGGAAATAACGAAAAAAAGTTAGTCAAGATCTAAGGTTTTTTTTTTAACGCCATGCTTACATTCTCATTTTGGTTTGCGCGATTAAGTGGGCAATCACGATGTGTTCGTCGACTATGTCCTTGCTGACCACATGAGGCACAGTTTCTATTATTGTTTGACATGTTCAATTGTGGTAAATAAAAAAATAAAGATGAACTCTTTGATTTTTAAAAGTTTTAAGCTGATATCAACCGCCGTATTCTTGGGGGGAGGGGGGTCCCCTCCCCCAAACCCCCCTCCCCTTTTGTGGGGAAACTTCCGCACCCACAATTTTTTTTATCACTGCTTAAAAATTACACTGTTTAAAAAAAAAATATATATATTGCTTTTTAAGATATTAGCCCATTTATGCTTAATGCTATGGGCCGTATTCTTGGGTGGAGGGGTTCTCCCTCTTGCGGGGGAAACCCCCGCACCCCCAATTTTTTTTATCACTGCTTAAAAATTTCACTGTTTAAAAAAAAAAATATTGTTTTTTAAGATATTAGCGCTTTCATGCTTAATGCTATGGGCCGTATTCTTGGGGGGAGGGGGAACCCCTCCACCCAAACCCCCCTCCCCTCTTGCGGGGGAAACCCCCGCACCCCCCTCAAAACATTTTTACACGTCGTGACTGTTTTTTACAATTCCTAATTCCTATTATTTTTATATATTAATTTTTGATAATTCTGAGTAATTTTTTGGCTTGGAACAATGTTCGGCGACTACATTTTATTAAGCAAAAAATCCAATTCAAATCAGCGTCCGAGGTAAAAAAAAGGGGGAAATAAAGAATAAATAATGAATAATGGCTATAGTATCCGCTCAATCCTCAATGAGGGGAACCTGCAATCATATTAGGGGAATCTTTTTTAAGATAATACACCACAACCAAAGGCTTTAATTTGTGGATCTCACCTTGGATGGTATATTTTGTATTCTCTTTTACGCAAAAAACAAGATAACTCGGGCTAGGAAAGAGATTAAGACATCATACAAGTATAGAAATGACCGCCAGAATCAGGAGCGGAGTTTGAAAGGGATTCCAAATGGGTTACACAAGAAATCAAAGGCGGAGGCCGGCATTTTACCATTGGATCACACTCAAAAAACGATTCAGGTTATTTATACTGATTTACCAAAAATATCATGGCGTAATTTTTTGTGTACAAGTAGAATCGCTGTACATTGAAAATTTATAACATCTAACCTTACTAACACTATGTACCAGAATGAGGCGCATCATTTTGGTTTGTTTCTCAAAGAAAATATATATGTGGTATTTGACAAAATAGTACGGTAAAGTAATGAGATAAAACGTATATTTTTATTTAGGTAAAAATAGACTAAAAAGAATTCTGCTGCGATGAAATAATTGATCCTTTTTATATTGAACAACGTCCCCTGGTAGTTGTGTTGAGTCAACCTTTCTGGTCTTGTAATAAATCTATACTCAGTTTCCCGCCTTACATTAAATGAATTCTACTCGTTAGAATTGATTTTAAGTAACGTCGCCCTGAATCAACCGATCTGGGACACTCTTATTGTTCTGTTTAAAATACAGAATACCAGTAAGATATCGTGTAACGGTAGCTTGTTAAAAGATGCATAAGGTTTTTATGTTTAATTGGCTGCGGTAGAACATGTAGTTATGTCTGATCGTTTATCCATTCTGTTGATTATTTTTATCTAAGACATGGTTAAATATGTGATCCTAAATATAGAACATCTTATCGATGTTTGTATATCTAGTTGTAGAAAATAGGCATCCAAATATTCCATGCACTACTTCTCTTATACACTTACAGTCGTATAAGTTGTGTTTTATCAATATATAAGTAAATGAACCATTTATAGAAATAGCTGTTCTATTCTCTCTATGGGTAGCTAATCCATTGAGAGAACTATTAATATTAAGTTTCTCTTTCTTATAATTCTTGATTTGATTGGAGAAGATTCTCTTCCCGATCGGTGATATTGTAACTCAGTGGTATAGCATTCTGTATCCAACTGTCATTCGTATATCGATTTTTAGCCAATCATGCAATCTTTTTATATAGAAATATGTACTCATAGTAGGAGTCGTTGTGTAGCAGTATACAGGTGTATACTGTTACTCAACATTAAAGGATGTTTTTATTTCATGTTTTTATTATTTATTCGATTTATTTGTTTATTCTCAAGTAAATCATACCCAAATACGACAATATACTTAGAAGAAAAAATACGTCGTCTCCCAACCATAGCGTTTTTAACTATGGCTCGAAAGAAATTACTGTTACGATAATATTAATACGACGAACAAAAAGAGTTGTACCAACGTTCAATTGGAGCTTCAATTATTCTAATAACATTTTTTAATTGAATCGAAAGGAAGTATTTCGAAGGCTTGTTGCGCTTGAAGGTAAAGTTAAATTATAAGAAGACTACAGGAATAGTTTAATCTTGTTCATAAGATGTCTTTGTAGCAAAAGTAGGTTTTAGATAGGATAGTTTTGCAGAAAAAAAGTATAGAAAAACAATAGGATAAATTAGAATTCTTGTTAGATTTTATTGATTTTAAAGTTAACTAAATATTTAGGAAGAGGAAAAATAAAGAGTACTTATAATAAATGGAATGGACGAGGCTAATGATACTACTCTTAACAACTTGAGTAAGCTATCAATAACAATATTTATTTTGGACAATTAGTGCTACGCATAATCAATAGAGAAGTAATACCAATAGCATGTCTTAAGTTTGGACATTGGAGTTACAATACTGTGACACTTTAAAGTAGTGATCGTCTTTAGCAAATTCCTTTTTTATGCCTGATAATGATTTAGCTATCATTTATCAGTGATGATGAGATATGAATTTATTACATGTATAATCTATATGTGTGATTTAGCACAGTCTTTATCAATAAATGCTGTACACAAATATTTATATAAAATACTGTCGGTCATGCTCATATCCCTAGTCCTATCATGAAGTCATCATTGATTGACCAAGGATGTATATGATTATTACGTACAGTTTGATAATTTCACTTCGTTAATTCTTTTATTTTCATTCTTAACTCATAATTTTATGCCTGGAGTTTCTCAGAAGCCGTACCTGGTGCATCGTTTTTAATTATATAGCCCATTAAAGTAGTGAAAAATGAATATTTGCACTATTCCGAACTTAGGCTGGTACTCTACAAAAAATATCGATTTGCAAAGAATGTGCCATATTTTACAATAAACTTTTACAAAGTAACAACATAGTAATATGCAGAAAAAAATTTGGGATGTTTTCTACTAAGCTGTTCTTAAGTAAAAAACACAAAGCCAAAGACTTTACATTTACGAATATGGTTTTTTATACTCTGCAAGCGTATACCAGCAAACTTCACGCTTTAAGCCAATCAAATCGCAGTGTTACACACAATTAAAGGTTTTTAAAGGTTTTGTCGATCTCGGGGATTCAATTGAAACCCAGAGTTACACACAATTAAAGGTTTTTCAAGGTTTTAACATTTACATAGCAACCAATTGACAGGTTTTAACATTTACATAGCAACAAATTGACAGGCTATAAGCGTATACAGGCAAATAGCATGCTTTAAGCCAATCAAATCACAGTGTTACACACAATTAAAAGTTTTTAAAGGTTTTTAAAGGTTTTGTCGATCTCGAGGATTCAATTTAAACCCAGAGTTACACACAATTAAAGGTTTTTCAAGGTTTTATCATTTACATAGCAACCAATTGACAGGCTTTAAGCGTATACCAGCATAATTGCATGCTTTAAGCCAATCAAATCACAGTGTTACACACAATTAAAGGTTTTTAAAGGTTTTTAAAGGTTTTGTCGATCTCGGTGATTCAATTTAAACCCAGAGTTACAAACAATTAAAGGTTTTTAAAGGTTTTAATATTTACATAGCAACAGATTGACAGGCTTTAAGCGTATACAGGCTAATATCAAGCTTTAAGCCAATCAAATCGCAGTGTTACACACAATTAAATGTTTTTAAAGGTTTTTAAACGTTTTGTCGATCTCGGTGATTCAATTTAAACCCAGAGTTACACACAATTAAAGGTTTTTAAAGGTTTTAACATTTACATAACAACAGATTGGCCCCTGCTAATTACTGTGTGACCCCAGCCATTTACAGTGTACTCCAAGCCATTTACAGTGTGCTCCCAGCCATTTACATTGTGAGGCCAGCCATTTACAGTGTGAGCCCAGCCATTTACAGCGTGCCCCCAGCCATCTATAGTGTGAGCCCAGCCATTTACAGTGTGCCCCCAGCCATTTACAGTGTGAGCTCAGCTATTTACAGTGTGAGCCAAGCTAATTTCAGTGTGGGCCCAGCTATTGTCAACGTGAATGGATCTGGTCAAAAATGGCATGTTATAACTTTCATGTCAATGTAAAGTGCCTGGATATTGAACTTTTACTATAGCAATGTTATAACCAAAATGCGCGGAAAAAGCAGGCGCATTGTTTAAACTATTTTAGAACTTCATATCGTGTTTCAAAAAATACTTTGTCTTACAAAAACTATATTTTAAGTTATGCGTTAAATATAATTTTTTTAATAACAAAACTTGTCTACAAACAACACCAGTGTAAAAAGCATTAAATTTGGGCTATAGGTCATTATAAATACGTTTCACCAAACCTGCAGGAAGGGTATTTAAAAGCTGCATTTGTAAAATTTGGGATTTTCCTCGAGGTATACCCTTTGTGTTTTGGCCAATTTTAGGTCTTCAAAAAAAAATCTTAAAATCAAAACTTGATAATTCCATATGATATTTTTGACAATTCTGAGTAATTTTTTGGCTTGGAAGAATGTTCGGCGACGACATTTTATTAAGCAAAAAATCCAATTTAAATCAGCGTCCGAGGTAAAAAAAAAAGGGGGCAATAAAGAATAAATAGTGAATAATGGCTATAGAATCCACTCAATCCTCAATGAGGGGAACCTGCAATCATATTAGGGGAATATTTTTTAAGATAATACACCACAACCAAAGACTTTAATTTGTGGATCTCACCTTGGATGGTATATTTTGTATTCTCTTTTACGCAAAAAACAAGATAACTCGGGCTAGGAAAGAGATTAAGACATCATACAAGTATAGAAATGACCGCCAGAATCAGGAGCGGAGTTCGAAAGGGATTCCAAATGGGTTACACAAGAAATCAAAGGCGGAGGCCGGCATTTTATCATTGGATCACACGCAAAAAACGATTCGGGTTATTTATACTGAATTACCAAAAATATTATTTCGTATTTTTTTATGTACAAGTAGAATCGCTGCACATTAAACGTTTATAACATCTAACCTTCCTAAAACTATGTACCAGAATGAGGCGCATCATTATGGTTTGTTTCTCAAAGAAAATATATACTTAGAAAAGAAAATACTTCGTCTCCCAATCATAGCGTTTTTAACTATGGCCCGAAAGAAATTACTGTTACAATAATATTAATACGACGAACAAAACGAGTTGTGCTAACGTTCAACTGGAGCTTCAAATACTTTAATAACATTTTTTAATTAAATTGAAAGGAAGTATTTCGAAAGCTTGTTGTGCTTGAAGGTAAAGTTAAATTATAAGAAGACTACAGGAATAGTTTAATCTTGTTCATAAGATGCACAGCCGCGGACTCGGTAGCGGAATCCCGCAACATGTTGGGTAGAGTGCATCTGGACTTCAATATGCCAAAAAAAAATTTTTTTGAGCAGAGAGAAACATTGAAACTGGACCACCACACTTTCCTCATAATTAAAATCCATTGTTTTTGATCAGATATTATTTTAATCATGATTAAAATGAGATTATAAACTTTTTGTTCTAAAAAAAAAAAGTGTGTCCGGGATTTCTACAACTCGATTTTAGGTGTGGGGGAAATATTTGTCACAAGCAGATTCAAAATTTTAAATTTTTCTTTTCCGACCAATAGTATTGCCCCGCGTATAGTATTTGCCGTCTCGGACCTTGAAATGCTTACTGCCTGTACTCTCAATTTAAGTTCCCGCATGCGTAGTATCGCAGCCTAATAAATTAAAGTCTGAGGACATTTACTGTCAACCCTATAAGACACAAAAAGGATAAACCAAACTTTATGTACTAAGTAGAAACGCTTCATATTTAAAAGATATAATTTAGAGTATTTTACAAATAGATTCAACTAGTTGTTTATTTGATTTACGTATTTGAAGGGTCGCATTCGTTAGATAAAGTACTCAGTGCCACAACCCGTTAAATCATAGTCTGAGATCAAATATGATCAACCCTGTAAGGCACAAAAAGGATAAAACAAACTTTATGTACTAAGTAGAAACGCTTCGTATTTAAAGATATAATTAAGAGTATTTTACAAATAGATCCAACTAGTTGTTTGTTTGATTTACGTATTTGAAGGGTCGCATTCGTTAGATAAAGTACTCAGTGCCATAACCTGTTAAATCTGAACTGAGACCAAATATGGTGAAGTGTAAAACATAAAAAAGATGTTAGAAATCGGATATACATTAAGTAAGAACGTCTACAACATGAAAACTTTGTTTACTTCAGTAATATCAGATGTAACGTTCTTTAAAATTAAAAACGCATCAAAAGGGTTACTGTTTTTGAGCATATTACTTCACGGGAGCTTTAAAAATGACAAATAGAATTGTGAATTTAAAACCAAGTTTGGGTTTATTTTGAGAGCCTGTGGGTGTTCTCAAGCAAAAAAAAATTGTGAACCCCTCTTTTTGTAAAAATTTGGAACCCCCTCCATAAGGCAATTATAACCTTATATTTTCATACTCCTCAGCCAAAAAACGTCGAAAATTCTTACTAACCATTTTAAAAGATAAACCACCATCAGAGGGTGGTTTAATTACGAAAATGGATTTGCGAACCCCTCTGATGTAATACTTTCATCATTCAAAAAATACTAAAATGCCCCCACTAGTTGACAGTTTGATCATGACAATTTTGATAGAAAAAAACTTTCAGGAGGATAGTAATCTGACAAAAATCTGCCTTGATGCCATATGCTTTACCTAATTTGGGGGGTTCCAAGTTTTTACAAAAAGAGGGGGTTACAATTTTTTTTTGCTTGAGAACACCCTGTATATACCACCCCTCTTTTTCCAAATATAGTAATTACCACCCCTGTTCGGTCACACCGGACAGTAAGTGTCCGGTGGAAGTGGATCACTTTATACGCATTTATTGGGCTCGTTATTGGATCACTTTATACGCATTTATTAGGCTCGTTGTTGGATCACTTTATACCCATTTATTAGGCCTATTTTTGGATCACTTAATACCCATTTTTTAGGCCCATGTATGGTGTATGTTTGGATCACTTAATACTTAGTTTTTAGGCTCATGTACAGTGTATTTTTGGATCACTTTATATCTATTTTTTAGGCTCACTATATTTCCATGCGCAACAATTTTCACAGCCATATGATCGGCTGTTCTTACTGTCGCTTTAGCTTAAATGTTATTTACCCTTATAAGACTGCAGAATGTTTAATATCTTTTTTTTAGTCCCCAGATGTTTCATTATAAGAGTGTTGTCGGGAAGCAGCCATTTAGTGGCAATTCTTAATGTTTGGAAGTGCGAGAAGAGATGATGGTTTTGTATCCGTCTTTATTTAAAAAATGCAAGAGGAAGAAAACCATGACCTCATTGCCATGTTCCTCAAAAAAGATGTATACAAAAGAGATATAGTACGTTTTAAATTTAGTTATATCCCGCCTTAAGCTTATCTTTTATTCTAATAGCAACTAAAAGCGGTGTGGGTTGAAGTTTTTTCCCCCTTTCTATTGTTTTACTATCATAAATTTTCATCGACCATGAAATTTTACTCAGTTTCAAATGCTTTAGATGAAGCTGTTTACAACAGTCAATATCAAACTTCAGAGGAAATTAAACAGTACCTTAAAAAATGGGCTATCGAAAACAACTTCGTGTTAATTGTCGTTAAGAGTGAAAAAGATAGACGCCTTCATCTTCGTTGTAAGTGTGGAAAAGCCTGTAGACTTGCCATTGAGAACCCAGAAGAGAGAAAAAGAACAAGAACGAGCATCAAGGATGATTGCCCTTTCATAAACAAAATCAATTTTTCAAAGCGTACACAGATTTGGACAGTCGAACGACCTAATAAAACCAACCAACAACACTTACATAACCATGTTTTATGATTGGAAATGGTTCAATTAACTCCCGAAGGAAAAAGAGGACATTTGGATCAGAACACTGTGAAACTCGTTACAAAAATGATTCAAGCAGGCAATAGCGTCCCTGAGATACGTAGAACTCTTGGGGGTATTAATGGACAATCAATTTTGTCGTATGATGACGTCCGTAACTGGAGTGCTGAAAACACTCAATCATTCAGCGTCAATTCTCTCGATAAAGATGCCAGAAACTTGATGTCCCATATCAGTAACAAAAGCTATCTGGTGGCTTACCAAAAAGCTTTGGATGGTAGTGAAAGTAGATGTTCTTTAGCATCTATTTTCTTTATGCATGAGACCGCACTGGAGGAGGTTAGAAGTCGAGGCGAAGTTTTTATTATGGACGCTACATATAAAACTAACAATCTTGGCATGCCTTTGATTTCAATCCAAAGCGTATCACACGTCGGTGGTAATTCACTTATGTCAACACCTATTGCCTATGCATTCGTTGCAAACGAAAAAATTGAAACCTATGTCTGGTTTTTGAAGTCGTTCAAGCAGGCTATTTTTTCCTGTTCCCGTGAGGGCATTGACCCCATCTTTGTTATTGATAAGTGCTCGGTTTTGATGAATGCTATTGATCAGGTCTTTCCTAACAGCAAAACTATGCTTTGCACCTGGCATATGAATCAAAACTTTAATAAGGAATTGAGTCATATATTTATCAAATCTGAAGATAAGCAAAAATGCATTGAGCTGATTCGAGAAATGATTGTTTCATACACCGAAGACGAATTTAACGACGCCTGCAGAAAATACAAAGTAATTGCAACGAACAATTCTTTTTTACAAGATTGCTCGTCCCAAAAGGCCCAAGTATATCTTGAAAGTAACTGGCTAGTCTGCAAGGATAAGTGGGCCGGTTATATCACCCGAATGTACAACCATTTTGGCTGTACTACCAGTCAACGAGTTGAAGGCATACATAGTGCCTTAAAAAGCGGATCTACGTCGACAAGATTGGACCTGCTCTCATCATTTGACGAAGTAGACAAATATGTCAACCGCCAGATTATTAAACAAAAAATGACAGGAATCAAAGAAGGCTGTTATGTCGATGGTATGATTCGCAACAACGTCCAACTTGCCGAATTGGTAGGTAAGGTCTCTGCAAGGGCTTTACTTACCATCCAAAAGTCTATGTTAAAGGCTAGAATGATGTCGAATGACAAGAAACGTGCATGTATGAACAATACTTGCTCATGCAGTGACCGTATAATTTATGCTTTGCCGTGTAAGCACGAGATTGTAAGAATGGGTGACAAGGTTCTGGTTGTTGAGGATATCAGCAGTCGGTGGTTGCTAAAAAATGCTACTGCGTATAACACCACCATGGCTACCAACACTCCTGTAGTCAATATTCCAGATACCGACGATAAACAAAGAATTGAGTTTCATCAAGCTGATATCGGAAACAAAGTCAACAAAACTGACGAATTTAGCAGCATTTGGTGGAAGCTGAACTCCAACACCGTAATTGTCAGTCAGTTACTGAGTCAAATGCTCTCGGTGATTTCTTGAAGAAGGCGCTGGAGGATCACCGGGAGCTTGTTAAAAATTCAAAAAGCATTGACAACTTAGTCGTGTTACCAAAAAGTGAGATGATCTCAAGTTGGCCGTCCTGCTAAAGAAAAAAGCTTTTCTCCTTGGCGTCAGATCAGAGGTTCCAAGTGTTGTGATCGAGCTTATATACAGATATAACTCTATCATCAATTCTTTCTTTCTTCTTTGATAACCTTTCTATAAATCATTATTGCATTACTCTTAAAATCAAATACATGCTATTACACTCTATTTTACTACGCATTGATTACTCATCAATATATAGAAAACAATAGTCATACATTTATTCCAGATAATACAATCCAATGATATGATCGCTCGTCAATAACAAGATTCTCGAAGGTACCATGAGATGCTCGATCTTTAATTGACAATACGCCTATTGTATATTTGACAGGTTTCACTTAAATGATTGATATTCAGCCAGCCCTGAATATGTATATAAAGAACCCAATTTATTGTATAATAAAGACATTAGTTTATTTTTGCAGTTTGATAATTTTACTTCGTCAAATTTCTTTATTTTTATTCTTAATTCGTTGCTTTATCTCTCGAATTTCTCATTTTTTTTTATCAACCGTTATAACTTCTGTCACTTACTTTATACAGTAAATTTTCTACTTTCTACAAGATGTCTCAAAATTCTTTCTCCGCTGCTTCTCCCATTGGTTCTCCCATTGCATCTCCTCATATCTCTGCTTCTTCCATTAGTGGTTCTTTTGCTTCTGGTGATTCTCCCATTGCTGCTCCCGCTGATGTTCCTGCTGATGTTCCTGGTCATTCTACTGAGCCCCTTGATACTCAAGATGATTCTATGGAAGGTATTGAACAAACATTCGTTGAATCTACTGTTTTGCATGAGCCTACAGGTGAAGTTACCCCAATCAAGAACTTAGCCACTGGTGAATCCAAGCCCACTACAAATAATGACAAGATTGAAAAAATCATGCGTACTATTTCCTGCATTCAAGAAGAAATTGCGTCTCTTACCATGTATGTCGGTGCTGCTCCTGAAAATGATCCTCTCTTGAACAATAAGCGTACTCGTTTAAATCGTCGTAATCAAGATTTGAAATTGATGAAGAATAGTCTTGAAATCATGAAAGATACCATGAAAGACACTCTTCAAGCATCAAAAAAATCATCCGTAGTCCCTGTTAAACTGCCTATGTTTTGCTGGGAAGGTCATGATAACAT
>JAEPRD010000371.1:0-11440 GCA_016758985.1 Mucor saturninus | reverse complement strand
TGCAATATAAAAAGGATCAATTATTTTCATAGCAGCAGAGTTCTTTTAGTCTATTTTTACCTCCAATAAAGATATACTTTTATCTCATTACTTTTCTATTGTAATATTTTGTCAAATACCACAGTTTCCATACGAGATCATTACGTTCGAGTTTTATCTGGATAAATATACCAACGATCGTTGTCAACGGATCTGTTATAAATACCAGAAATGTTGTCTACATAAAGACCGTCTTTTAGCTTGTTAATCAGATGTGAACTGATTTTTGCAAGTTTCAAAATTTCTTGTTTTTATTTCATAATCTCTATCAATTTTGACAATCATATTGTTACTGTTATTCATTAACTTTAAAGGAAGATACCATTTATACTCACATTTTCATACGGAGTTTAGTGGTTAATTTACTGATGTGCGTTATATGATGGATTAGGAAATGTGTTACACAATCACAAATATCCATAATACAATGGACGTGGTGGAACCAGAACGGGGACATCAATCGGGTACACCATCAATTCCGTCATAATTAGGACCTCTATGCCCCATACTTTAAGATCATTCTGAAAAAATATCCAATTTTAGCCAGGACCACGAGTCTCTTTATACTGTTCGTAATTTTTTTTTTAACTACTTCCTTTATTTCAGCTCATGCATATGGGATCCGCTTTTGCTACCGTTTTAAAGAGAGAAAATACTATCCTCTAGGTCATAACCAACTGATAAAATTACTCAATAACAGGATGACTGATAATATAATTGGTAAATTTCAATACTTACGTAATGCTATATACAATCTATCATCAATACCCGAACCTTTTAACACAGTCAAATAGACCTAGTTATTTGTCGACAAGCATAAAAAGTGGTACTGACGGATGCTGCTTGTTAGACGCAATAACGAATGTTAATTTGATTTTTTGCCCCTTTTGTGATTGTCCTAGAAGTATGAAGAATAGCTAAGAAAATTAATATCCCGGTAAAATTGTTCGAAGAATTTACCGTTAAGTTTCCGGTAAGCTACTGGTACGTCACTGTTAAGTAACCGGTAATGTCATGAACTCATTTCATCATGTCCTAGATTATGCCTTGATTTTTAACCCTTGTGAAACCTTGTCCTAGAAATTAATATCAGTATATCTTGTCCGCTACCAAACTCCCTGTAAAACCTTGTACCAAAAGTCATATCAGTATATCTTGCCCGCCACCGAACTCCTTGTAAAACATATCATTAATCTGTCTCTCAATATTTCTCCCGCTTTCTGTCTGACTCAACCTTAGTAAACCTTTTCCCGATCATCTATTACTTTTATTCCTAATCCAGTTTTCCCGCCCGTGTCAAATCATAAATATTCCCCGAACCATCATATTATTCAATGCCAACTAAATCCAGCCTGTTACTACTCGTCAAATCTCAATTACTCATCCTTGTCAAGAATCTGCTCATGATACCTGTTCCGTAAAATCCCTTGTTAATTTATAATTTAAACCCATCGTAGTTTTTCCCATGTATAAGAAATAGTATAAATAGATGCTAGTTATTTATTAGAAAAACGCTATTCTGGATCTTAGTCCTAACCCCCTCCCTCTCTTACTAAATAAACTATATTTCATTCGAACCAATCTCCCCCCTGTGTCACCAAGTAGTCTTCCTGTTCTGTTCTGTCCCTTCTGTCCGTGACAGGTAATCCTCAAGTAATGAAAAGACTAGCATATAGATTTATAGAATATCCAAGCACAGAATGTATGGAACCATCGCAGGAACTAAATTACAGTGATGCCTTTGAGACCGTGTTCAACGAGAAGCGTGTAGAAAACGGGCGTTTGGACAAAAGGTATGCAAATGCATTGGAATTTGATATCGATGTCTTTGACAGCTCGTTTCCGAGCACGAAAAGGACGATGGTCGTTTGTGTAATTTTAAACGAAGTAAGTAAAATCGATTCCAGATAAATTTTGATATTATTGCATCATCGAACTATTTTTCTTGAAAAAATACTTTCCAAACAATTACTGTTTCTGGAGAAAGTCAAGGAAATCTTTGGCGATTATTTGCGATTAATTATCAAGCAACTATCGGATTACACTTCAAAAATCTTCAGATCAATCGTAATAGACATCAAACTACAATCAATCGAGTAACCACTATGTATAATATTGTGGATGATGCTTACTACAATGAGTTAATACGTTTCTGAAGTCATTGCGCAACATATTGCTGCATATGTTGTTTGACAAAGGGAGCACATGGAAGGATTTAAATAAAGAAACATTGAATTTTTGCCAAGAGACCTCTTTGCATGTAATTAATCCATTAAAAAAATGTTAAGATCAAAGGATAGTTTTCAGAATTGGTAATAGGGAAGTCAATGTGAGTATGATAGTACTCACGTCTGCTATCCTCTTATTTATCATTTTATCATATTATGCAATTAGTGACGATAACATTAAGCATCCAAGTATTTTTGGGTATTCTTAGATCTTCTAGATTGGTTGTATTTTATCCAATTTATGCATCTGAATCGTAATATTGACGAAGCTGTTTTTCTATGCTTCCTCGAAATTATAACCATCATTTTAGGCTTCGATTGAACAAAAGAAAATTTTCATTATAATTATCGGATAATTCGTTTACTATCTACAAAAAACACTATGTAAAGTTTAAGACAACTCATATCAGTATCTTCTTTCAAAAGCGGATGGTTGGTAATGAGGTCTAAAAGTATTTATGCGGGTCTTTTATTCAAGACCTGCAATTATTGGTTCCAATTTTTCGGAAAGCGGATAAACGGAATTCTTTTATGCAACTTGTGTATACAAAATCAACTTGAAACAACTTAACCACATGAAATTTATTGCAAAACAATAATTTAGTATCTGTTGCGTCTCTGTCAGATCTGTGAAAATTAATTTTGGTGAGTTGAATTAATGAAAAAATGCGTGATTGTAACCTCACAGGTCTTTAAATTAGTAAAAAAAAAAAAAAAATTGAAATCCAGAGTCATGCTTGTTAAAAATCACACAACGTCAGGGAAAGAATGGCTTTATTTTATTTAACATGAAAATCAAAGATGGTGAGCTTTGATCTAATTCCCCCATATTTTAAAAACAAACTTCTTAGCAAATCATGCTAATAATGCGAATTACGGCCAGCTATGGGCTTCCTTTTACCACAAATTTGTATTTGCTGCCAGTGCAAACGATGATTGTCATATTGCTGAAGATCTTTTGACTATAAGATAATTTATCAGTGCCTTCAAATAATACAAAGAACGATTTTAAAGCTTAGCGAAATCTATTCATCCAATCTAAATAAATTTAGTATCTATTTTTCCCGCTGGTGAGCTATGACAAAATCAGCACGTATATTCCCCTTCAATTTTTAAGTAATGGTTATCAAAGTCCATTACAAACGTGAAGGTGAGCATTTTTTTTTTTGCACTCGAATTACCAAATGACAAGGTATCTTTTCGCTTTTTCTTTAAAAGCAAACTAACAATGTTATAATTAGACGAGGAAAAATTTTACAAGCGACTCGCTGGGTTTGTGGGTAGAGTGTAATTGGTTTTTGAATCCGCATTTGTTACGACATCTAGTCTTTACACAGCACTTGAAGTCAAAAAGATACATTCTGCTACCCACATGGCTCATAAGTTTCAACTGTGCTATCCCATAAAATGAACAAACAAAGAAGTTGTTATTAAGACTGCAGACATTTTGACAATTTTGGAATTGTTAAAAATGGTCTTTCATTCTGCTAATGGGACGGAAATAAAATATCAAGACTATAGCTCTTTATTTGTCATTCCACCATCAAATAGCATTGATGAGATCACAAAGAAAAATCTCTAATTTTTGTTATTAATAAATTCCCCTTCCACATTTTTTTAACCACGCCAGCTAAACTGTTTTTTAACTAAGTTCTTAATTTTTTGCAAACAGACATGGTACCACAATGGTTTCTGGCATCAGCGAATTTCAGTATTCAAAACTCCGTTTAGTTTTTTAATGCGTCTGAGTGATTTAATAGTCATAGGCAAATGCATATCCAGCTAGAAAAAATGAGATTGGTCAGGTGATGTTTGGTTATAGGGTGTTCTGGTGTTATTACAAAAATCAATAAGTGCACACCTTAGCCTGTTGCTCATCTAGTGCAGGTTAATTAAATGGGTCAAGATGTTCAAATTTTTGAGTTACGTCTACATTTTACTCAAAATTGATGGACCATTAATCCTGTACGGATATCAACTAACATCGCCTAAACAATTGAATGAAGATGTATCCGATTGAATAGCATATATGCAATTCAAGTAGCATGTCATCCAAACAAGAGATGACCGATAGAATATATGGACTGGCATAAAGCACGTGTTTCATAACCTAATGCAGAACCGCATACATACAACCCGGCATAGATGTGCATGTATATGCAGATCATATTTGACAGCTCATGTGATCAGACCATCAGACACCACCATGATACCGATCACTAGTCACCACCAATTAACCACGCCTCAGCACCAAATCAGTATACGCCATCACCGTCATCCTATGATTTCGCCACAGGATCTCGCCTCAAGACCTTCCCAAGGCCTTAACTCAAGACACTTTACTTTAATAAGATAGTACTTAAGACTATCTTCCTTTTATTATAAATACCTTTAATTATTTAAACAAGTACAGAATTTTATCTGCTATTTTGTATACTTTATCATTGATATTATATAAACATTTAGCTTTACTGCCTTTTCTTGTCGGTCTTCTCGCAAACATATAATCCTACCTTGAACCTAGCCTTACCTTGTAAGTATAAAGTGACCTGTCCTCGAAACTAGTAACATCCGGCGAATCGCTAACATGGACATTCCACCAGCTACCGAATTTTTTTGTTTGATAAACTGAGATCAGGTGTGCTATGCGGAGAGTACTTGCTTTTTTTCGGATAATGCGACTATTTATGGTGTAAGAATTAAACAGGTATTCTGGTGTAGATGATGTTGTATATTACTTTGCTTTAGTGCAAGGAGCATATCCATAAGATTTCGTCTGGTATTGCCAGTGTCCTACTTTATTGCATATAGATTTCTACCCAATACCTGAGCTATATGGCGTGCATTATTATGTTTAGTTCTTCACTTCTAAATGGTTTACAATACAAATAAATCTTTATGTTTAGTCTTCAGAATTTATAGTATGGCCTAATTATTACATCAATTTAAACAATTCGTCTAGAATGGACGTTTAAATCAAGCATACTGGACGGATTATGAGGAAAAAAAAGATTTATTTATATAAAAATAAAGTGAAAACTGGCAGCAATAGAATATGCACATACCTTGTATTTAGAAAAATAGAGATCGATGGTTCGTAACACCATGCACCTTTTTGTATCACTGTAATTACTGTGTACCCATTAATTTGAACCATGCCTGCATAGGTCTCAGTGCAAGAAACAGTGTCTATTTCCATGGAAATGGCGCAGGATTTTTGGAAAATTTGTACCTCATTTTTTAATGAAAAAAAGATAAGCCGGTTAAATAATTTAAGCCATCAAAAAATGAAAAGCATGATTTCGTACGCAAAAAGGAGCTTTGATGTATGATATCTAATAATCGTTCAAATGGGCATCGCGTTGTAGTGATCAGATTCTTTAAATTAATATTAAAGTAGTTTTTGGAGGCCGTAGTATCAATAAATTGTAATCGATGATCATCTGAAATCACAAAAGGGGTTACACCAGAGCAGTAAGAGCACTGCAGCAGTTACACTTAAAAAAAATCTTACCGTTAAAAACAATGCTGCAGTTACACTTAAAAAAATTACCATTAAGAGCAATAAAAAGGTTGTGTGTACCTAAATAAATTTTTTTGTTTTCTCTGAACTATTTTTTCCTTGTCAAAATAGCTGGCATTGTTTATTTTACTGAAGAAGGAAAAAGGGATGATTGTTTCTACATCAATTTTCAACTTTCGAAAACGTGAAGATAAGACTAACAAAACGTGCAGGACATTGCTCGAGGAAAAAACCTTAATTTTACATTTTAAGCCCCACTGCTAGGCGCTCTAAAAGTAAAATAGGTTGTTTTTATATGATATGAAGATATCATGAATAATGTAGACTTTCTATCGTAAAAGTACTCTTTAATAACGAGAAAATTAGTGCTGGCGCCAACTTTATTTAAAAAAAAAAAAAAAAAAAAAAGGTTTGCAGCTAAAAATAGAATCATAAAAAAGGTCTTTTTTCCCTTTCGATTTTTTTTTATTATTTTCTTCCAAAATGTTTCTTCATCAATGTAAATGCGACCAATGCTTAAGAAATTATCCTCAAGGAGTCAAACTCCGTTTCACCATCTACAACTACCATTTTGAAAGACAAATGCGTTTCATGCACTGATGTCTCGCAATAATAACAGTTAGACATGTCCTTACTTTCTTCAGGTCAAAAAAGAATATTAACAGCTCAAATAGTACTGTCAATTCTTTGGCAATTCCGATAAATCTTTAGATATGATGAATGTAGACTGAAAACCAGGTACTTCCAGAGCAGGGGAATCCTTCAGTTACACCTAGCTTTATAACTGTCAATAACTGATAGTGTGCTATTAACATATTAATCTAAAATAACTTTAGCAAAAGCTGTGACAAAAAAGCGAACATCTGCTCTGTTGTACCTGGTCTCTGTAACGTGTTTGAAGGCCCTCATTTCCTTTTCTATAAAGCTGTCAATCCACCTGTATTTTCTTTTTATAATGCTTTCATCTTCAGTGCCTAGTCCAAATAAAGACACGTTGGTTTTTTATGTAGTTGCAGATGCCTTACATTCAGATTTAAACTTACATTAGAAGATGTACTCGAAGCAAGATCACCATTCTCTACCATCGGCTAATTAGGTGTTGGTGTTCACTATATTTGTGCATTAGATCTATATTGAACTCTAAAAAGACATTGCGCTATTGAACCTTTCACTTGTGTTCTGATTTCCACTCCCATATTATTTCGGGATTCTCTCTTTGTTCCGCTTTACGGAGTGGTTCTCGCTCTGTTTGGATGTTTAAGTAGGATCTGCTCATTTCTGCTGTAACAACAACTACTTAATAATTTTAAAAGTCAAAGAATAAATAAAAGGAGACACGGGACCCGTCTTTCAGTTTTTTTTTCACGTGACTGCTATTAGTAGAACGGGACACGAAAAATCAAAAGCAATATGAGAAGGCAGAAAGAATAATAATAAATTTCTTTAAGATTTTATTTTTTCATTTTCATTAATATTAAAAAATTCACGACCCGGACATCATGCCAAAAACCTTTCCACCGTTCAACATAGGTTGATCAGCTCCCGGATACTAAGTGGGAGGTTTTTTATTTGAAGAAAAAAAAAAGAAAAAAAAAATTGAAAAGTGAGTGAAAATTGTACCCTTTTTATACCTTTTGTTTCCTTTTGAAAAAAAATTATTGTGGTAAAAAATCACAGGACCGTTTTGTGATGAGGGCTTTTGATTGGTGCCAAATTGTTTTCATGTGATAGCGAGTTTGCTGCGCAATACCACTGTGGGACGCCTTACTGATCTCTCCGACGTCACACAAACCTATCTCTTTCCAATTAAATTCACTTTATAAATAGCAGGCGAATATAAGGCACGGCGAAGGTGCTCTCGTAAATCAAATCACTCAGTTAATCAGGCACTTCTATTAATGTTGATATCTACGTAATGAATTACAGTCAGACTATAGTAGGAACTGTACAACACAGATTTTATGATTGGTTTTTGAAATTTACTTTCCCCATTTTTTACATTAACATAAAATTTACTTATCGATTTCAAAAAGGCCATCTCAGAACTATCTCACATAAATCACACAACATATTTAAACGGGGGAGAAAAAAATGGAGGCGTTTATTGGTTGGATAAGGTGAACATTTCCATGAATTGCCTTTCAAAAGAGTTTGGCAATCCGAAGTCTACAATGCAAGGCATCCTTAATGGAATCAAGAAAAGTGAATGACTCCTGAAAAACCAAATGGTGCACATACAAAAAAATATGAATGACGAAGGTCTAAGACGGCTAGAGGGAATAACATGATGGGATTTCTTTGCGTTTTACGAGGAAATGGACGTTGAAATAAAACATCTTCATACGGAGCAAGAAACAGTGCCTATTTCCATGAAAATGGCTCATGATTTTTGGAAAATTTGAACCTCTTTTCTTAATAAAAAAAAGAGAAACCTGTTAAATAGTTTAAGCCATCAAAAAATGAAAAGCATGATGTCGTACCCAAAAAGGAGGTATGATCTATGATATCTAATAGTCGTTCAAATGGGCATCGCGTTGTAGTGAACAGATTCTTTAAATTCCATATAAAAATAGTTTCTGGAGGCCGTAGTATTAATGATTCTTATCGATGGTCATCTGAAATCACAAAAGGGGTTAGACCTGAACAGTAAGAGCACTGCAGCAGTTGCATTAAAAAAATTCTTACCGTTAAAAACAATGCTGCAGTTGCACTTAAAAAACCTAAATAAATTTTTTTGTATTCTTTGTCAGAATAGCTGGCATTGTTTAGTTTATTGACGAAGGAAAAATGAATGATTATTGCTACATCAATTTTCAACTTTGGAAAACATGAAAGTAAGCAAGACATCGTTCAAGGCAAAAACCTTAATTTTACATTTTAAGCCCCACTGCTAGGCGCTCTAAAAGTAAAGCAGGTTGTTTTTATATGATATGATAATATCATGAATAATGTTGAATTTCGATCGTAAACGCACTCTTCAATAACGAGAAAAATAGTGCTGGCGCCAACTTTATTTAAGAAAAAAAAAAAAAAAAAAAGGTTTGCAGCTAAAAATAGAATCATAAAAACGGTCTTTTTTCCCTTTCGATTTTTTTTTATTATTTTCTTCCAAAATGCTTCTTCATCATTGTAAATGCGACCAATGCTTAAGAATAAAATCCTCAAGGAGTCGAGCTCCGTGTCACCAGCTACAGCTACCATTTTGAAAGACAAATGAGTTTCAATGCACTGATGTCTCGCAGTAATAACAGTAGGACACGTCTTTACTTTCTTCAGGTTGAAAACAAAAAAATATGAACAGACTAAATAGAACGTCGAAGAACGAATGAGATTGAAGAGGACATTCCCAATGTTGAGGCAATTGCCCTTGGACAAGGTTCATGCACATTGTTTAAAAAAAAAACTTTCATCGCAAACTAATTTTACAAACAGATATCATGAATGACAAAATCAACAGTAATGTCGAAGCATATGAAGACAATGTCAAAGAAGCCGAAGATGTCAGCATGGTAGTTGATGGGGAAGATGACGATGACGATGACGACGATGACGAAGACGAAGAAGAAGAAGAAGAGGAATAAATAGAAGAAGAAGAGAAAGAAGAGGAATGGGAAGCGTGTGCTGAAGGGAATATGGAAACAAACGCCGAGAAGAATCTCGATCCTAAACAAACTGAGGCTCAAATCAGAGCAGACATGTATGGATTATTTGCTGCCAGTTTTAAGGTTAAGGAAGGCCTCAGCGATAAAGCTGCTGATACCCTTCTTCAGTTTATGAACATCGCATTAAAGGATGCCAATGACAGTAGTCAACCTGCTTTTGCGAACGTCGTTCAAAACAGTTGAGAAATAATTTAATGGTGATTGGGATACTGGTGTTAGCAGATATATGGTTTGCGGAAAATGCCATTAAATCTATGCACATAAAGTAACAAAGGTATGATAATTAACTTTCTCAAAACCAACTTCTAATCATTATAATGCAGGATTAAACACCCTCCCAACAATTATGTTCTTTTGTCTCGCTGGATGGTGATGTTTGTGATAAAATTTTGTTTGAGTAGGTGAAGAAACTTAATGGCAAAAGCATCTTCAAGCCCAAATTTGTTTACCCTTACAAGTCTCTGAAAAGTTCATTGCAAGAGTTGATGCTTCGTACCGAATTCAAATCTGCAATAAACCATTGGAGATTAAGAGATGTTTTTCCAAGAACCTATTACGACATATGTGATGGTAAAATGTTCAAAACATTGATCGATAGCACTGGTCTTCCATTTTTAACATTGCGAAATCCGTTGTATGCAACGTTAAATGTTGACTGGTTCCGACCTTTTGATAATGTAAATTATTCTTGTGGTGCTATTTACATGTGCATCAACAATTGGAAAAGAGAAGATCGATTCAAAGTAGAAAACATCATCCTGGTTGGGCTTATGCCTGCTGGAAAAGAGCCAAAACTAGACCGAATTAACACGTACTTGAAACCCTTGGTTGATGAGATTTTAAAACTAGAACATGTAGTAATTATGAAAACCGGAACAAAACCTTACGGGATTAAAATCCATTGTGTTTTGTTGATGTTGGTATGCGATATCCCAGATTGCAGAAAAGTAGCTGGTTCTGCAGCTCATTCCAGTAGCCATGCTTGTAACAAGTATGAAGGTAAATTCAGCTTAGTTGATGGTAAACCTGATTTTTCCGGAATCTAGTCTTTTGCCAGTAAATGGCCTGAACGATCGAAGGCAAGCAACTTGGGAGCGATTTGAGATGGCGCAATGCCACAACTGAGAAAGAAAGAGATGATCTTGTGAAGGTAAATGGAACGCGGTATTCCGAACTTTATCGATTGGGGGACTTCGATGTTGTGAGACAAAGCATTATTGATCCCATGCATAATCTTCTTTTGGGGACATGCTCAAGATTTGTGAAGATTTGGAAGGAAGAAGAGTATTTCACGAAAGTGAACTTGGAGAAAATGCAAGTTCTTGCCCACTCAGTCCAATTATTTGCTGGTTTTGAAAGTGTTGATCAAAAGATTGCAAGTGGTTTTACCAACTTTAAGGGTGACAACTGGAAAAGTTGGTGCCTGTTGTATTCTCCTTTTGTTTTGACAGGTAAAACTTATTCGTCATAAGAAATGTTTTCTTTACTGACTTTGTAATGCACAGGTATTTTACCAAAAGAGAACATGAGAAACTCAATGGATTTTGTAAATACATGCAGATGTATTCTGAAAACTGGAATCCAACAATCCGAGGTTGATAAAGCACACGTGCTCTTTCTGGATTTCAATAGAGTAGCTGAAGGTTTATACCGTAACAAATGGCTTGCAAAGAATCAACATCTTCATGGGCATCTTAAACAGACCATTAAGGATTTTTCAGCACCCCATGCATATTGGCTGTTCTCTTTCGAACGTTGCCACGGCAATTGTCAGGAGCGGGGCGGGGCAAGAGCAGAACAGAATGATTATTAAGGTGAGGACAAGACAAAGAGAAATTATATATCTATTAATATTAATAGATATACAGTAGTCGCTCGATTTAAGGGTGTTCGATTTAAGGGTATTTTCTATTTAAGGGTGGATTTTTGAAAAACAACTTCCGTCCCCAGCATTAACACCACTAAACCGCTATTCTATTTAAGGGTGA
>JAEPRD010000370.1:0-11448 GCA_016758985.1 Mucor saturninus | reverse complement strand
TGCTGTCAACTTGATTAATTGTCCTGAGCGAAATTATCTAGTTCTCTCTCTCTCTTTGTATCCCTATCTTTGTATCCGTTGCTGCCAAGAATATATTTAACTGTCCCGAGCGAAGTTCATATATCTCCTTCTATTCTCTCACCTTCTTCCTTTCTTGTCCTCTTGCTGTCTTTGAATCGCGGTTTTACCCCCGTTATATTCATTCTTTATCGCACCCTCGTTATTGTCAACGAAGTGGTATTCAAATTTATATATTTTCTGACTCGTTTTCACACACAACAAACTCAACACGCGTCATTTGACACGGGTGTTGTAGGGTTTCCAGCTTCGGCCACTTCTCACCCATCCACGTGACTTTCCAAGGCCTTCTCTGCCAAAAAAGAGTGACGTAGCCTTCTGATCAACTAGCAACGTCACCTTTTCCCAATCGCAAGTCACTTTGTTTCTCTCATATTCCTCTCTCTTCCGCACTCCTTTGATTTTCCTTATTTGTCACCCTCGCTCTCATTTTAAACCCCTCATCATCATTTCCTTATTTGTCATTTGTACCCACCTTTTTGTCATCATCTCACCTTTCCCTTCCCCATATCCATGTCTGTGCGCATCAACCACCATCTTCCTTTATCTACATCTCAAGTCATTTTCCCGCACATCGGCATTTCTTTTATTTCATTGTCCTTCATCGCATTTACCATTTTACACTACATTTCATACTTATTGCACCTTCATATCATTATCTTGTCTTATCGTTCATACTTCCTCCCAACACATCGTTATTATCTCATCTATTTTTCGCACGCTCATTTTCATTTACAAAAATTAATCTAGAAATTCATCATTAAGTAATATTTTACAAATCTATATAAGAGATCAAAATCTTCATCAAATAAACATCATCAGTTACCTCTCTCTTAATTTCCGTCCCTGAACTAGTGAATTGTCTTGTATAGAAATTCCTAGCCATACTTGTGCCAAGATTGATTTTTTCTTTTCATCCATTTCCCTTTTCCGTCAAATTTGTATCCCTCTCGTACCTTGCTGTCAACTTGTCTAATTGTCCTGAGTGAAATTATCAAGTTCCCTTCCTCTATTTTATCTCTTCCTTTTTGTACCGTTTGCTGTCAAGAATATATTCAACTGTCCTGAGCGAAGTTCTATATTTCTTTCCATATCTTACCTTTCTCTTCTCTTGTCCGTTTCTTGCTGTCTAACTTCGGTTTCTACCCCGTTGTTATCTTTATTTATTGCACCATCGTTATTGTCAACGAGTGGTATTTAATTTTCTATATTTTTCTGACTCGTTTTCACTCACAACAAACTCAACACGCGTCAGTGGAGGTCGTGCCGAGGATTAATCAAATACAACGTGTTGAGCATCCTCTACCAATTTTTATCTTCATATTTTCCCTTCTTTCTCTTTAAAAATCAATCTTTCTGGCTATGTCCACTACTCTCAACATCTCCAAGTTCTTGTCCTCTCCTGAGACTTTCTCCGGAACCGGCCTGCCCGATCCTTTGTCATGGATCCAACACTTGGACCGTACCCGTAAGGCTGTTGGTATGACCGACGAAGAAGCCTTGATCGTTGCTGCCTCTCACTTCAAGGGCAACGCCATTCGTTGGTGGAATATATACGAAGGACGTCTTACCACTTGGGAGGATTTTGAGTTCGCCTTTAAAAGGCAGTTTATCTCCCGACACCTGGAGGATTCTTGGTGGCAAGAGCTCGAAACTATCAAACAGCTGCCATCCCAGTCCATCGATGATCTCACCCTTCGTCTCCGGGAGTTGTTTTCCTATCTGAGGATCCATAGCGAATCTCAGATGATCCGAGTCTTTCTTCGTGCGGTCGATGACCGAATCGCCTATCTCTTGGAGCAGCACTCCACTCTGACCGAGTTTGATGCCGTGGTCAACGCTGCTCGCAAGCTGGAGTTGGTCGAAGAAAAGTACCGTGTCGTGCAACCTGGCCTAAGACACCAGTCTGAGGGACCTCCTTCTGTCTCTCGACGCACTTGGCCAGCCGCACCCCCATCAGACCAATCCACGTATCCGGAGTCGTTTCACTCCACTCTCACCCAGTTGGCTCAGGGCATTGATGCCATTCGTGCTCGCCTGAACGAAGCTCCCGTCAACGTCGTTTCCCCAGTCCGGAACTCTGGTCCCAGAAGAATTCCCACTTGTTTTGGTTGTGGCCAGGAGGGTCACATAAGGCCAGATTGTCCTAACAATCAGGGCGAACCGTCGGGAAAAGCCAACGGGCGGCAGTAGAGAGGGACGCTGCCGCCCCCCAAAATCGAGTTAGTCCCTCTAACCCAGTCAATGTCGTCGAGGTCTTCGCTGCGGAGAAGCGAGCCCCCAAGAAGTTGACACCAGCCAACCCCATTGCCCGCAAGGGGAAAGAGGTGGAAAGGCCCACTCATCAGGGTCCACAAGGTGCGTACTATCCTGTACCGATGGAGGGTATCAGTGGATACCAACAGCAAGGTGGCCTCCAGCCACAAGGTGCTCCGTTCGTTTTGCCAGGTGTGCAAGTCCAGGGTGGAATCCCCATCCAAGGTGGATATCCAGGTGGTCCTCAAGTCTCCCAGGCCCATGGTGGTTTCCCAGTTGTTGGTGGTGGTGTGCAGGAGGCACACGGTGTTGAAGGTGTAGTCCGCGGTGGCGGACAGGAGGTGCAAGGTGTGCACAAGGAGTCAAGGAGGAAGAGAGCTCCCCCACGTCGTCTTCCTGTGGAATTGAAGAAAAAAGACTTCTGGGAGCGTCTCCAATCCTTGGACTCGGGCCTTTCCATGGCGGATTGGCTATCGTTGGATAAGCGCGCAAAGGATGATGTGCGAGATGGTCTACGCTACATCTATGGGCGCAAGGACCCACAGCACAGTTCGGCTATGGTCAATATGGTGAAGCGTAATTCCGAATCCTGGGATTCAGAGTCCGAGTTTGAAAACTCTTCAAACGAAGATAATGAATCTTGGGAGGAAGAAGAGGCTTCCCTGGGTTCTGAGGAGGCGATTGCCAGTTCTGCTTCCGAGGCCGAGTATGATAGCGACGACACAGAGTACAGCTATCAGTACAACTACCAGAGGTTTGCCCGTAGCCAGCCGTTGAAAGCCCCGATCATGATAAACGGGCAGGTTATCGAAGCAATCTTCGACTCTGGGGCGAGCGTGTCCGTGATAAGCAAGGTGCTGGCCAAGCGACTCAACCTGATGCCCAACGGCGACCAGTTGCCAATCTCTTCTTTGGACGGTGTCCCCCACAAGCCATGCGACATCACGGTGGATGTTCCTATCAGAGTTGGCGGCAAGCTTCGTCCTGAAGCGATGTGTATCCAAGACAGCGATTCCAACCGCAATCTGTGCCTTCTGGGAATGACTTGGTGCCGAGCCTATGGTATTCAGCTGCGACTCCAAGACTCAACGATCATTGTCCCCACCAAGCGCGGTACCAGCTTCATCGAAGTCCAAGGTCGATCGGACGAGATGAGCGAATGGAGGGGAGAAGCCCCTGGAGTGTTTTCGGTGACGGTTAGACAAGAAGAAGTCCAGTCTGAAGTGATGCCAGTCTTGGATCAAGATGCCCAGTCGTTGCTCAACTATGACGAGGAGGTCATGATGGTGTCCGATTCGGAGGAGGATCTCCCTGAGGAAATCCAGTCGCTGGTCTTGGCGAACCAAGATGCCTTTGTGGAGAACGCCGGTCTTGGTCTTTTGTCTGTCTTGTCCCACGAGATCCCCACCACCAGCAGTACTCCCATCCGGTCACGTCCGTACCGTCTGACCTGGGAAGAGGAGGAGGCCCTTAGCAAGGAGATCGAACAGTTGCTTGAGCTTGGGCTCATAAGGCCTTCCCGTGGTATGTGGACTTCTCCCGTGTTCTTTGTACGAAAGAGAGATGGCTCCTTGCGACTGGTTGTTGACTATCAGCGTCTCAACCAGATCACCACCAAGGATGCTTTTCCGCTCCCGTACATCGACGATCTTTTGGACTCTCTTGGTGGTGCTTCCTTCTTTTCTACCTTGGATGCGGCCAGCGGTTTTTGGCAGGTGCCAGTGGCCGAAGAGTCCATTGAACGAACCGGTTTCATTACGAAACAAGGAACTTTCGAGTTCACGGTGATGCCCTTTGGTTTGACTTCCGCCCCATCCACTTTCCAGAGAGCCATGTCTCTCATCCTGGAGCCATTCCTGGGCGACTTTGTCTACGTGTTCATTGATGATATCATCATCTTTTCGAAGACGCTGGAGGACCACTGCAAGCACCTCGCCCTGGTATTCAAGGCTTGCAAGGATGCCAATCTCCGGCTTAAGAGAAGCAAGTGCTCTTTTGCCCGGTCCAGTGTCGAGTATCTCGGACATGTTGTGTCAGGGAAGGGACTTTCCCCCTGTGATCGTAATGTCGAGAAGGTTTTGACCATGGCCCAGCCCGCTTCAACAAGCGAAGTTCACACGTTTCTGGGGATGGCCGGCTACTACCGTCGTTTTGTCCATGACTATGCCGCCATTGCCCAACCTCTCACCCGTCTTCTCAAGAAAGACACAGTCTTCGACTGGGGTGATGAGCAGGAGTTGGCGTTTGCCACACTCAAGGAGTACCTCACCTCTCCTCCCATTCTTGCCTTCCCGGACCGCACTATGGTCCAGATCTTGACGACTGATGCGTCAACCCGTGGTCTTGGTGCCGTTCTCTCCCAAGCTTCCGTGGACGACTTGCAAAAGGAGTCCGTGATAGCTTATGGTTCCCGTGCTCTTCGTGGTCCCGAGAGGAACTATGCGGCCACTCATCTGGAGGCCTTAGCCCTCATCTGGGGGATCACCCGTTTCCGCCATTATTTGGCAGGGAGACATTTCATTCTGCGAACTGACCACGCCGCCCTGGTCTACATCGTCAACAACAACAAGCCTTCGCCAAAGCTTTCAAGGTGGGCAGCAGCCCTCATGGAGTATGACTTCACCATCCAACACACTCACTGGAAAAACTCCCAAATTTAGCATTGTATCAATGTGGCAAAAGGGTAGTGGAAATATAGAGCTTTTTTTCATCTCAGATATTTTTTTTACTTCAAATAAAAAGTGTAATTCTAATCCATCCTATTGGTTCGGGCAAAAGATTAAAAAACAATAGCTTTTTTTTCATCTATAAAATGACAGCAAATTAAAATATGTAGCACTTGTTTCCTTTTTTATCTCACAATCGAATCATATAAACAATGTCTTCTATTTCCGCTCTTAACAACACTGCCTGTTACTGCAACAAATGCAACAACAACCAGCAAGGATTCTCTATTGTATCCAAGCGCACTTCCCAGCGTCATGCCAAAAGAGCAAGATTTGAAGAAGTCTTGGATTTTGAAAACAGTATGTTATTTTCAATATTAATTTTATCTTTGCTGCGCAATAATAACCATTAGCCTTTAATTGAACTCAGGCACACAAAGTGCCGTGATGGACGTTGATGTTGAGGGTAAAAAATATTTATTTGAAAACCAGTACAGGGCAATAAACTAATGTATTCTATATTTGTAGCAATCCCGACCTCTCAATCCGAATCCATGGAAACGGATGGTCAGGTCGGCCTACCATTTTTGGATTCCGTCCCGATGTCTGACGATGATTCAGTTGACAATGAGGCCAATGGCGATGGCGCTGAAATCACCGATGACTCTGACAATGACAGTGATGATGAAGCCGATGATGAAGAGATTGAGGTCGAGGAGTTTGACAGTGAAGGTCAGTATTGAATAGCTACAATACAAAAGCAAGCAAAAATTGAGTGTTAATAATTTTCCTTTTTAAATAATAGACCCTTTTGCTACTCCTGGTATGCCCGAAAACCCAGTGCACAGGGCAATTGCCATTTTCGTTGTTCTGTTTGCATCCCGTTATGTGGTCGATAAGGGTGCTGTTGTCTTGATTGAGTTCATCAACAAACTCTTGACGATTTACGGACAGGACTTCCAATTGCCTTCAAGCCTTTCTGGTCTCCAAAGCATGACGGGTTTCACTGCCTTGACCAAGGGTGTAAAGAGATTCGTTGTGTGCCAGGATTGCCACACGGTTTATGAGGAAGCTGGGTCTGCTCCCCTTCAGTGCAGTTCCGCCAAGCTCGGTTCCGTTTCTCCATGTGGTTGCCAATTGATGAAGCAATCATCATCTGGTGCTTTAGTCCCAAAACGTCAATACAACTACCAGTCCGTCAAGCAGGCGTTGAGAGTCCTTTTCCTCCGCCCGGATTTCGAAAGCAAGATCAGACAATGGAACCAGGAGTTGAAGATCGTTGATACAATGTGCGACGTTTATGATGGTGCGATGTGGAAGGGGTTGAAGGACAAGAACGGCGTTCCCTTTGTTGAAGACTCGCGCTCACTCATGTTGACTCTCAACATTGATTGGTTTCAGCCATTCGATGGTATCAGTCATTCCTCTGGAGCCATTTACCTGGCAATCAACAATTTGCCTCGAGAGGATAGGTTCAAGGCAGAAAACGTGATTCTTGTTGGTCTGATGCCTGGGCCAAAGGAACCAAGATCAGAGGAGATTAACAACTACCTCAAGCCCTTGGTCGACGAGTTGGAGCAGCTGTATGTTGGAATGGCCATTCCAAGTTATGAAAACCCAACTGGAGTAACTGTCCGTGCTGCACTCTTCATGGTTGCATGTGATATCCCTGCCGCCAGGAAAACCAGTGGATTCACGTCTCATAACAGTACCCATGCATGCTACAAATGCAGTCGTAGTTTCTCTCGCTTGGAAGGGACAAACAATGTCGATTTTCGTGGTTTTGATTTCTGTGCGTGGAGACTTGCAAATGGTGCTCAAAACCGGGTGCATGCTGAGGAGTGGAAGAGTGCAAGTACGCCCTCAGAAAGGCATCAGCTGGAGGTCGAAAATGGTGTTCGATGGTCGCAGTTGCATCGCCTTGGATACTTTGATCTAGTACGTGGAACGATCATTGATCCCATGCACAACCTATTCCTGGGAACGGCAAAGAGGATGGTCGAGACGTGGACTGCCAGTGGTCTGATCACAGACAACAATCTTCGTGAGATGCAGAGGGTGGCAGAGACCATGGTGTTGCCTGCAGATTACGCAGTGTTGAAGACGAAGATTGGGAAGGGATTTCCCCATATGAAGGCCGACGAGTGGAAATCCTGGGTGCTCGTTTACTCCCCTGCTCTGTTGAAGACCGTTCTCCCTGCTGCCAAGTTCCAGAATTGGATCAGCTTTGTCGACGCCTGCCGCCTCCTTACCAAGCCAACCATCACTTTTGACGAACTTGATGAAGCCCATAGTCACCTGGAAAAATTTGGTCAAGCCTGCGAACAACAATACCCACACACTGTCCTCACCTGCAATATGCACCTACACCTCCATCTTCGCGAGACCATTCGTGATTTTGGACCAGTGTACGGCTATTGGCTCTTTGGGTTTGAGAGATACAATGGGTTGTTGAAGAACATCGAGACAAACAGAAGAGACGGGTTCGAGTCAACATTTATGAAAACATTTGTCCAGAATTCGTACAAGGAGGACTATACGAATGCCATCCTCAAGTCATCAATATCAGCTCCTTTCCTTCCTCTCTTAGCCAAACTTTCTTCGTCCTTTGCCACCTTGTCTCCACCTGCACCTGCACCTGCACCAACACGACGCCCATTCCGAATTCAAAATTTTGTGGATGCATCCCAAGATTCCGAATTCCCGATCAAGGGTAATGAGCCTCTTCCACCCTCTGCGTTTCCTCTCCAAGCTAGGCCAGCAACAGCAATGAGTGATGGCGACTATCCTCATTTGTTGGAGTATTATAAGGATACTTATGACATTTCTGAGCTGGAGAGCTATCAATACGCCACTTCTTCTTTGCTGTTTGTCGACAATCAGATAACAAAGATAAAGTCAATCAATCTTCTTGGGCAGATCTATCATGGTCACAATGGCTCTGGCAAGGGTGGATCATATATTCAAGCTTTGTTTGGCACTAGTACGGGTGAGAACCAGACTGCATATACTGGACAAATACAGTATATGTTTGTCCACAACTTTACGCCGCCTCTCTCTGCCTCTGTTCGTCCAAATCGCCAATCATATCAAAGTCAGCATGTTTTCGCCTTTGTGAGATGGTATGGTGTGTCCTATGATCGTTCGCGTGAGGATGAAGGTGTTGATATATGTTTGCCCGGCTTTTCTCCCCCCAGTCATGAGTGCATCTTGCCAGTGCATCGCCTTCTTTTAGAAGTTGCGACTGCCACGCACACAAGCCGAAATGGCGTGAAGAGGATGCTGGTCATCCCTTTGCCCAAAAAGCTTTGCATATAATAAATAAATAAATATCTTTTCTCTTTCATAAAAAAAAACAAACAGAAATAGCATTGCCTTTATAAATGTTGTCAAAACGTAATGCGTGTCAAAAAAAATAGATGGATAGATAAAAAAAATATTTTATTAAAGCCCATGTCTAAGAGCCCACTGAGGAAGACTGGGATTAAAATTAGTCGGGACTGCCACGTCCACAGTTCTGGCATAAACCCTTGACAACATTTGATGAGCATTTGCTCCAAGTTGGAGATCAACGAATCTGTCAACGACTTGGATGAATCGGTTAAACTATCAATTGCGCATCAGTAATCTACAGTCATTCAATATACTATTTATAATCAGCTCAACAACTCACTTCATTGCTTCTCCAACTTGGGCGAATTGTGCGAACCACACGTCTTCTTCCTGCTTCAGAGACTTCGTCATCTGATTCTCCCTCGGACATTGCTCCCTTTTGGAGTGCACCTATGCAGTTCCAACCCATCTCCTGGTTGATCTCAGCCCTGTTATTGTCATATGCTGCCAAACGACGAGCATAGTTCTACAAATATTATTATTAATATGTGTTTAATGGATTTTTAATATATTGCAAACAACTTACTTCGTTTGCACGACCAGATCTTCGTGAACGTCTGTTCAACGCAGCCCTCACAGCAGGAGACTCTCTCACTTTTCGGCATCTACTAATGAAATTCTTGTGGAGCCTCTCACGAAGATCCTTTTGCCTCATTCCGTCGCCAGCAAACTTGCGCCCCAGGTAGACGAGCATTCGATCAACCAACTCCTTGTTGGGAGTCACGTTGAAGTGAACATCGGTGTTCCACCTGGGCTTATCGTTGTTGGCCTCTACTTCTGCTGGGACAGTTGACCGAAACTTTGGATTCCACATGAATTTGCGGATCGCAGCCTAATAATATATAAAAGTTAACAAACTGATAGTATAGTCTTTGCTCTTTAGTATAATACTTACATAAACCTCTGTGGAAACTCTCTTGCTGGGGTTTGACAAAGCAATGGGATCCGTCACAACAACATTGCTAGTTGCACTGGTGGAGGCAACAGGAGCAGCAGGAGCAGCAGGAGCAGCAGGAGCAGCCTCAACGAAATTATCAATGGCAGTGATAGTCTCACGGTTTCCTACAATAATGACACCAAGTCTGGAATCCATCGTTACAAGTCTGGCGTTTGATGTCACCATCTCGCCTTCCATAATGGTCATCTTGTTCTCCATGGCAACAAGCTTTTCCAATATCAGATCCATGTCAGCAGTAGCAGGACGAGGAGCAATTGTTCTTCTTTGGTTAACCATTTTCTAGAATATGGTAAAGTATATTTCGATTATAATTATTAGTTTTTGTTCAATTGAAATAAAAATAAATATAATATACATACAAAAACTGTTTGGGTGAGTGAGTAAGTAAGTGTGTGTGTGTGTGGGTTGGTGTAAAGGTAAGAGAGGTTGAATACTATCAAAAAGGCCGTTATATATAGGCATTTTGAATGACTATAAAGATGTTCCTCTATTGTCTTGAAGCACTGAGATGCAAATCGGCCTTGATATTGTTTTTGGGCTCAATCCATCACACCTTCCGCAGCATGTTTCAAAGGTGAAAAAATTTTCAGACTCTCTCCTTTTTCTTTGGTTCCCTTTATTTTTCCTTTTGTTTGCTTTTTTAATATCGGCGCCTTTCTCTGGTAAGACATTTTTTATACCTCTTTATACACACAAATTAACCTCTTTTTCATAGATGTGCGCTCCCATTCCAACTCATCCTTTCCACAATGGCCATCTAGACAAATACTCACTGGCCGCATTCACTGGTCCCATCATCTTGATAAAAATTATTTTCACTTTCTCTCTTAGATTGGCCAAACAACTTATATAAGGATGCCATCGGCACCAGGTAAAAATTTTTCTTTCAATCATACTTGTTCCCTCTCTGACTCTATTCCATTGTAGACTGCCCTGTCTATTCACGCCATCGGCCTCCTCCATCATTCGCGATTGTAATCATAAAGGTAATATTCTTTATAAATCTCTTTTTCTTATTCAAAATATTATTCAGACTATTTATTAATAATTATTATTATGTGTTTTATAGGCTCCTTTGGTCTTTCTTTGCACACCATGCCCCCTACTTTGATAACCCATTTGGCTCCTGGTATGTAAATTAAATATATCATCACTCTGTTCACCCATATTAATTTTTATTCCCTTTTTTATAGTAAAACCCGCCACACAGCCCATCCAGCCTTACAATTCAAGTCCCCTTTGCCCACTCTTGCCCATCTCTTGCAATGTAAGTATCTTTTGTCACACAAAAATTTCCTCTTTGTATCCCATATCAATAACACTTCTTTATCTTTTACAGAACACTCCCGCAGCCCAAAAAATCGTTGGATATTCATATTTTTGCAGGTATTTTTTATGTAGAAAAATATTCCATCCAAATAGCAGCAAGCAACCGGGTAGAAACGGCTAGGCATAGGAATAGGCGTAATAGTAGACCCTGAACCTAGAAACATTCTATTCTTTCTAATAAAAATAAAAACGTAAAACATTACCAATCAATTATAAACGGGAAATCAAATAATGGGTGATATATTACTGGTGAAGAAGGATAAAGAAGCTTTCAATCCATTCATTTAATTGGCTTTCATGAAGAGTATGCTCAATATTTTCGATAAATACACGACCATGTATTTTCATGAATATATGATTCTCCCAATATTTCCAGGTCCATAAATACGGCACCAAAATAGAACCGTACTTTTAAATATTTCTTTTTGTTTTTCCAGATCAGATCAGTACACCGAAAGTGCTAACAGCCCTCACCTGCGGCACATTATTTCAAAAATCCACTACTAGATAGCACGTCAACGAGATAGCTGACAAGGTAGCTTGTCTCATAGTCGGAAAAAAAACCACCCTATGTTAAAACATCGCTTTATAGTACAGCATTGCCACTTTTACGTTATTGGAATTTCTTTATTTTTTGCAGTGTAAGTAAGTGTGTGTGTGTGTGGGTTGGTGTAAAGGTAAGAGAGGTTGAATACTATCAAAAAGGCCTTTATATATAGGCATTTTGAATGACTATAAAGATGTTCATCCATTGTCTTGAAGCACTGA
>JAEPRD010000368.1:0-11526 GCA_016758985.1 Mucor saturninus | reverse complement strand
GTGATGTAATATCCTTATAGTTCTTACTATGACATTTATTGTTAAGCTTATATCACAAATGGTATCAGCATGGATAAATCTTTGTTAGCTCTAATATGGCTATAGCCTTGCTAGGTCACCACACCAAACTCAATATGACTAATAATCTGTCTTTGTAAATCTGATCCCAGATCCCCTGTTTACCCGATCTGTCAATTGATATAAATAAGACCATGTTTATTTACTCTTAATTCTGTATTCAAGATCTTATCTATTTTTGCTGTTGCTTTGAATAAACCGTTTTTTACTCTCATACTTCTTATACATATTGTCATGAACCGCCTAGGTTTCAGTTGCATATAATCATGCAAAATGTCTCAGATCATTATTGAAACCAAGCTAGCTCGTCGTCTTGGTCTCACTTGTCCCATGTTCTCTGTCTTCTGTCACACATGTCACTGTCAAACGTAACTATTGTATTTTGTCTAACGTCTCTGTTCCAAATGATGTATCTCCGTTATCCCTTGTACTTGTAAAACCCATCTAACACCCATTTCGTTTGTTCCTCTGCCTTTGGACTCCCTTGTAAAACCTTAATAATATCAGCCCATGTTATCCTCTGTATCTATCCCCAAAATTATCTGTATATATGCCCGCTACCCCAAAGATGTCCCATACTCAATATGACTAATAATCTGTCTCTGTAAATCTGATCCCCGAACCCTTGTTTACCCGACCTGTCAATTAATATAAATAACAGCATGTTTATTTATTCTTATTTCTGTGTTCAAGATCTTATCTATTTTTCCTGATCCTTGAATAAACCTTTTTCCACCTTCATTCCTTTTATATATATAATTTTTCTTTGTCTCGTCATGACCTTAATAATCATTTTGTTCTGCTCTTACCCTGCCCTGCTCCTGACACATATATTAATACTAGTATATATATATATATTCGGTTTCTTTTGTCCTCACCTTAATAATTATTCTATTCCGCTCTTGACCTGCCCAGCTTCTGACATGATCTTGAATCAAAAAACGTTTAATTATTTTGATCCCATCTCCTCTCTTGCTCGCTAACTACTCGTGCTCTTGGTATTATTCTCCTTGCTTACTCCTCGGTTTTTTTTCTATATGTTTCTCTGTGCGCTTACTGTCCTATTGTCATGCCTGAAGTTACAGCTGAACAGATCGAAGCCGTGAAAAACCTTCTTCAACGTGTAGCCCTTCTAGAAGACGAAGTCTTGCCACAAGTTACTACTCAACTTTCTTCTTTGAATGATCCCGCTAATGATTTAACCCATCGTTTCCCCACTGTGGATGGATGGTGCCGCAATTCAATAACAGTTATTTTATGGTGGTGCTGAAATACACTCATAAATTGCTGAACATTTTGTTTCCAAGGCCAGCAATTTTAACTCCAACAACGCCATTTGTGTAAAAGCCCCCCAATCATTTTGTGGTCAAGCTGAATGCATCCATTCTTTCTTCACTCAACTTCCAGTGGTTTTCCTTGCTGACTCATCTACATTTTCTAACAATGATGAAAATAAGGTTCTTTACACTATCAACTGCCTCGCTGGTACTGCCTTAAATTATGTTTTACCTTTTATCAAGGATATAGGTCCCTCATATAAACCCGGAATGCTGACAAATTTCACAACATTTACCCGCCTCTTGTACTCTGTTTGGGATGGAGATAAAATGTAAATTAGGGTAACAAAAGAAAATACTGTTAGAACTTTGTATATCTTTTATTTCGAGAAAATTTAGATTGGGGAATTCTACTAGCAAAAACTACAGGTATTTATACTAAATGATTAGATGGCTTTCGGATAATATGTGTGACGCGTTAGAGGAACATGATATAATGCTATACGTAATATCTGCTTAAATAAATATGTTATGAAGTAATTCCTGCCTTACAAAGTAAAGACAAAATACGTGAGAATCTAAATTCATCTCCGCAGATGACATTACGTAAATGCCAAAGAGAAAGTTTAGTGCGTGTAATATTCAGTAACCGAATATTCCGCCTATGGGATTGTATTATACTTTTATGGTATTATAATATTTTACTCGTCACAAGGTGAATCACCTTGTGCACAGACACCAACGGTTCTGATGATAACAAGTGGGGCAATGCGTGAGCCATGAATATTTATACTTGATCAACCATTATTAAGTAATGTGATGATTCCTTTATTATATCTATGACATCCTCAGCATACTCCGCTTTTGCTGACTCCAATCCACCCGTAAATGCCGAACGTGCGCTCAGAAACTTGAAATCACCGGCTCCGCTGCTGTCTACGGTGCCGAATTTACAGTAGAAGATTATCAGTTTTACTTTCTTGGAATAATGACGCTCTTGTACCGCGAGTGAAAAAACGGTGGGAAGTCTATCCCCGTTTTGACAAAAGAGGAGAAAAGAGAGCAAGCCAAGAAAGCCGAAGAGAAGAAGGTGAAGCAAAAGCTTTACAAAAGAAAGGAATACGTTAGTTCAAGACAAAAAATGATCTTTATCATAAACTTACCTTATCAATTAGAAATTGAAAGGAAAAAAACTTGCATTGAATCTGCCTGCCGTCAAGGCTAAATTTGAAAATAACAATGTGACTTTGGACCAAGTAAACCGGTTCATTGTGTTGAAATACATGTCTGAAGAGGAGACTGATAATGATTCCAATCAATTGGATATGTTTGATGGTAATAACGAGAAGCCGTTGTATGTCAAAAAACCCATGTATCGTAGCAATAAGGTAATAAAGATATTAATTATTCGAGTTGAAATAATTCCTATATGAAACTTCTTTACCTTTTTTCTTTACGGGCTTCGAATATCTTAAAAGTTCTTGATAACCATGGACGAAAGGTCAATGAGAGGAGTAGAAAGAGATTCATCTATTACCATAATTTGGCAGCTCCTGCTAATGTAGATCAGTGGATGGTTCATCCTGACTATGATGCAGTCAATCAAACTACGCCAATGACGGACAATGGGTATATTCCCGGCCATGAAGGATGTGAATCAGAAGATATGTGGAGCTGGGACGAGGAAGACTATATATATGATATATAATAAACAGTTCTTTTTTCTATTTCTAATTCAAAGTAATAATGTTTAATAATTTAGCCCAAGACACAATGAATATTTCTTTCCTAATTACCTTTAAGACTAATCAAATACATTCCTTTGTAAAGGTATAATGATAATATCATTGTTATTGTCATCTACTGTATTCCTTGAAGGCTTCTTTGACAAAGCGATTGGAAAATAGATCCGGCAAATAGGAACCACAGGATCTCTACACAGGTCACTCTACGAAGATTGCCAGACCTCCAATCTTTGATCCTTATACTTGTTAGCGTAAAAAGTATTATTCAAAGGCTTGAAGAATCGAAGAAAAGCAGAAACACGACCTTTATCTTGAACCGCTTTACCCTGACTAACCCTTTGGCTATGTCTGAAAACGCAGAGCACTCTACCAGGTCAAGCTTCAACTTTCTCGTGGTATTGATCGACAAACAGATTTCATATGCAGCTGCCAGAGGCTGATCTTGTTTTGGCATTGTTGCTTATTTTTCCACTTAACTGAATTGATGCAATTTTCTCTATGTACACTGACGTTGTTGGCCATCTGGCTCCAAAAGAGGGCGCGACAAGATCAGAGTTCAGCAGACCAGGTGCCATAGCTGTGGTATTTGACAAAATATTACAATAGAAAAGTAATGAGATAAAAGTATATCTTTATTGGAGGTAAAAATAGACTAAAAGAACTCTGCTGCTATGAAAATAATTGATCCTTTTTATATTACATAATTCTCCTGACTTTTAATGATGAGTCAACCTTTCTGGTTTTGGAATAGATCTATACTTTGTTTCCCGCCTTGGGTTAAATGAATACTACTCGTTAGAATTGTTTTCAGTTAACGTTGTCCCATATCAACAGATCGGGAACATGAGTATTCTAATAAATCTTTAGTATTACTAGACACATATTTATCCGATCATGCAACGGTTACTGTAAAAAATGCATACTTGTTTGTCAAGTGTAATTGGCAGTAGAACATTATAGTTGATCATTTATTCATTATCTTTGTAATGACTAAATACGATCCCAAATATAAAATGTCTTATCGTTATTTGTATGTTTGGTTGTAGAAGATAGGTATCCATTAATTCATACACTATTTCTTTATACTCTTTATCAGCAGTATAACTATATCAATATATAAGTAAATGAACCATTTATATTAATAGCTGTTCTATTCTCTCTCTGGGTAGCTAAGCCATTAAGAGAACTATTAATATTAAGTTTCTCTTTCTTATAATTCTTGATTTGATCTGAGAAGCTTCTCTTCTCGATCGGTGATATCGTAACTCAGTGGTATAGCATTCTGTATCCAACTGTCATTCGTATATCGTGTTTAGGCCAATCATGCAATCTTTAATATAGAAGTATGTACTCGTAGTAGGAGAAGTTGTATAGCAGTATACAAGTGTATGCTGGTATGCAACATCAAAGGTTGTTTTAATTTCATAGTTTTATTTATTAACGATTTGCTTATTTATTCTTAAGTGAATCGTACCCAAATACGACAATAGCCCCTGGATATGCCGCATCATAAAAATCTAATAGACATTCGTAATGGCTTTCCTCCGTCACTGTTTTTGTTAAAGCGTTCGGTGAAACAACACTCAAAGGAGGAGGCCCAGACCCGGTGACATTAATGTCTAAATTGACACAAGATTCGGAAAATTCGGTTACAACAAACCCTTCTTCAATTTGGCGCTTTTACCCGGTCATCGGAGCGTCCACCATCCATAGTCCTCTTATACAAGAGCGTTTCCATGTCTTTTTGAAGTTGGAAGAATGGGGATGATGGTGATGGTGATTTAATGGCCTTGTTTTATGGTCGGATTGCATTATGCTGAAGATTATATTCTTCCAACAACTTTTCCATGAACGTAACTTCAACATTTTTTCCGTTATCCTTAAATGATCCTAGATATTCGTTGCAACGTTCGATAGAGAAAAGACAATATGCATGGGGTGCTGGAAAATCCTTAATGGTCTGTTTAAGAGGCCCATGACGATGTTCATTCATTGAAAGACATTTGTGGTCGTATAAACTTTCGGCTACTCTATTGAAATCCAAAACCAGCTCGTGTGCCTTATCAATCTCGGATTGTTTTATTCCAGTTCTCAAAATATGTCTGCATGCATTTAAAAAATCCATCCAGTTTCGCATGTTCTCTTTTGATAAAATACCTGTGCATTAAAAAGTTAATAAAGAGGACGTTTTTTATGACAAATATGAATTACCTGCCAAACCAAAAGGGGAATACAACAGGTACCAACTTTTCCGGTTGTCAGCCTTAAATCTGGTAAAACCATTTGCTATCTTTTCATCAACACTTTTATAACGAGGAAGTGATTCCAGCGAGTTGGTTAGAACTTGCATTATCTCCAAGTTGACTTTTGGGAAATACCCTTCATCTTTCCAAATCTTCACAGATCTTGAGCATCGCGACAAAAGAAAATAATGCATGGGATCAATTATGCTTTGTCTCACAACATTTAAGTACCCCAATCGATGCAGTTCGGAATACTTTGTTCCATTTGCCTTCACAAGATCCTCTCTTTCTTTCTCAGTAGTGGCATTGCGCCATCTCAAAGCCGCTCGCAAGTTGCTTGCCTTCGATCGTTCAGGCCATTGACTGGCAACAGTGTTGATTCCAAAAAAAATCAGGTTTATCTTTAACCAAGGAGAATTTACCTTCACACTTATTATACTCATGCCCACTGAAATGAGCTGCAAAACCAGCTACTTTTCTGCAAGCTGGGATATCTCACGCTAACATCAACAAAGCACAATGGATTTTAATCCTGTCAGATTTTGCGCCCGTTTTCATCATTACTTCATTTTCCAGTTCTAAAAGCTCAGCAACCAAGGGCTTCAAGTACGTGTTGCTTCGGTCCAGTTTTGGCTCTTTTCCAACAGCCATAAGCCCAACCAGAATGACGTTTTCTTCTTTAAATATGCCTTCTCTTTTCCAATTATTGATGCACATGTAGATAGCGCCAAAAGAATAATTTACATTATCAAAAGGTTGGAACCAGTCGACATTTAACGTTGCATACAACGGATTTCGCAATGTTGAAAATCAAAGACCGGTGTTATCGATCAATATTTTGAACATTTTACCATCATATATGTTGTAATACGTTCCTGAAACATCTCTTAATCTCCAATCGTTCGTTGTAGATTCGAATTCGGGGTGAAGCATCAACTGTTGCAATGAACTTTTAAGAGACTTGTAAGAGTAAAGAAATTTGGGCTTGAAGATGCTTTTGCCATAACGTCTCTTCACCTGCTCAAACAAAGCTTCATCACAAACATCATCATCCAGCGAGACAAAAGAACATGATTGTGAGAGGGTGTTTTATCCTGCATTATAATGATTAGACATTGATTTTGAGAAAGTTAATTATCATACCTTTGTTACTTCAGGAGCATAGATTGAATGGAATTTTCCGCAAGCTGTCTATATGGTAACACCAGCAACCCAATCACCATTAAAGTTTTTCTTAACTGTTTTGAACGACTATGGCAAAGAAGGTTGACTACTATCATTGCCATCCTTCAATACAATGTTTAAAAACTGAAGAAGGGTATCGGCAGCTTTATTGGCGAGACCTTCCTTAACCTTAAAACTGGTAGCCAATAATCCATACATGTCTGCTTTGATTTGTGCCTCAGTTTTTTTAGGATCGACATTCTTCTCAGCGTTTGCTTCGATATTCCCTTCGGCACAAGCTTCTTTTTCTTCTTCTTCTTCTTCTTCTTCTTCTTCTTCTTCTTCTTCTTCTTCTTCTTCTTCTTCTTCTTCTTCTTCTTCTCCTTCTCCTTCTCCTTCGTCTTCATCGTCGTCATCGTCATCGTCATCGTCATCGTCATCGTCATCGTCATCTTCTCCATCAACTACCATGCTTACATCTTCGGCTTCTTCGATATTGTCTTCATATTCTTCGACATTACTGCTGCTTATTTCATTTATAATATCTGCTTGTAAAATTAGTTTGCGCTGAAAGTTTTTTTTTTTTAAGTAATGTGCATGATCTTTGTTCAACGGCAATTGCCTCAACGATGGGAATGTTCTCTTCAATCTCATTCGTTCTTCGACGTACTATTTAGGCTTTTAATTTTGTTTTGTTTTTTTTTTGACCTGAAGAAAGTAAGGACATGTCTTACTGTTGTTACTGCGAGACCTCAGTGCATTGAAACGCATTTGTCTTTCAAAATGGTAGTTGTAGCTGGTGATACGGAGCTCGACTCCTTGAGGATTTTTTCTTAAGCATTGATCGCATTTACAAAGATGAAGAATCATTTTGGGAGAAAATAATAAAAAAAAAATCTGAAAGGGAAAAAAGACCTTTTTTATGATGAGATGATAATTCTATTTTTAACTGTAAACATTTTTTTTTCTTTTTTTTTTTTATCTTAAATAAAGTTGGCGCCAGCACTACTTTCCTGGTTATTAAAGAGTGCGTTTACGATTGAAAGTCTACATTATTCATGATATCTTCATATCTTGTAAAAACAACCTGTTTTACTTTTAGAGCGCCTAGCAGTGGGGCTTAAAATGTAAAATTAAGGTTTTTTCCTCGAGCAATGTCCTGCACGTTTTGTTTGTCTTACCTTCACGTTTTCTAAAGTTGAAAATTGATGCAGCAACAATCATCCATTTTTCCTTCTTCAGTAAAATAAACATTACCAGCTATTTTGACAAGGATGAAATAGTTCAGAAAAACCAAAAAAAATCTATTTAGGTACACACAACCTTTTTAGTGCTCTTAAGGGTAGTTTTTTTAAGTGTAACTGCTGCAGTGCTCTTACTGTTCTGGTGTAACCCCTTTTGTGATTTTAGATGACCATCGATTAGAATGTATTGATACTAAGGCGTCCAAAAACTATTTTTATATTGAATTTAAAGAATCTGTTCACTACAACGCGATACCCATTTCAACGATTATTAGATATCATACGCCATAGCTCCTTTTTGCGTACGACATCATTCTCTTCATTTTTGTTGGCTTAAACGATTTAACCGGCTTCCCTTTTTTTTCATTAAAAAAAGAGGTACGAATTTTTCAAAAATCCTGCACCAGTTCCATATAAATACACACTTTTTCTTGCACTGATTGCTTAACAGAGAAAAACCATTTTTTCAAGAATAAACCAAATAGATAATTCAATAGGCATGGCAATTATCCTCAAGGTGTAAGTAAGAATGGTGCCCTCAAGTCTTTGTCCTTAGGCAAATCGCCATTCAGGCAAGATTATGCAGTCGAACTAATTTTTTTATGGATAAAGTATTGTTTTATAATAACGATTTGAATCCGTCGTCATGCACCCAAAAGTTTAAAATTTATTTTACTCATATTCCTAATTCAAAAGATTAGTTAAACAAAATAAAAGTTTAATTACATTGCTGCTATTCCCTTATTATACCCTTGTTCGTAATTATGGATACCGACAAACCGCTTTTTATAAAAATGTTACAAGCAATTTAAGTATCTAACTTACGTTAACTTGGTTATGTACTATGTAAAGAAAAAATTGCTCTCTATTTGAAACATGCTAAAAAAACCCATAAAAATAAGTAAGATATCCTTATATTGTCCAACACATTAAGGTATTCCAAATCCTCAGACTACCTATAATGTGTTTAGAGTGTATGACAGAAGGCGTTCACTTAAAGATAACCAGGATGAAAAATTTGATACTCCGAAAGTTTCAAATAAGACAGCAATTTGGGGTTAAAGTCAAAGCTTGATTATTCAAAGGCCACTTACAATTTTTTTTTTCGTTTACAATATTGCTTTAATACATGGTATGTTCTCAACTTCAATGTCTAATGATGACGCATTGCCAAATAATTCTTGTTATTTTTTTAGAAATCATAGTTAGTTTAGCAATTATTGCTTGATCTAATTACATTTTTCCAACTATCTAACTTGAAAAGTTTTAGGATCCAAGAATGTATCTAAGTTATGGTTTTTTTTCCTCATCATAGACAACCAAATAAACGAAATAGCACTTAAACAAGATGTACCCATTGTTCTTGCAAATTTCCTTTCATCCATTTGTCGTGATCGAGGCTATATACTTAATATATGACTCTATCTACACTTCTTAAATCTTCCACTTGATAATCCTAAATATAATTCTTCTTGATACTTTATATTAAATACTGTTCATTTACTTTACGTACAGGCTTGATCTCATATCATCCTTCATACAAGTATAAGATATACATTTAAATAATAACATTAATATGAAAACATATGAAGGTTACATCAGCCACATTGAGGTGCCACAGCTATCTTTATTAAGAACTACATTTTCCCCTGAATATTGTGCTACAAGACATACACAGTTTAAGAATGAATGTTATTGTTATTGTTATTGACATCTCATTATGGCCTTTCTATATGGGATCATTACATCCGAGTATTATCTGGAATAAATCTACCCACAACAGTCTTCAGCCCATCTGTGATCAATGTCAGAAATAATGTGTATATAAAGATCCCTTTTTAATTGTTTAATAAAGCTTCAATTTATTTTTGCAGTTTGATAATTTCACTTCGTTAAATTTCCCATTTTATTCTTAATTCGCTATTATCACTCTCGAATTTCTCACATCCATTAGTAATGTCAATAATGGCATAGTTGTCAGTGGTAACAACTTTTATGTCAGTTGTTTTATAGAGTGTGTAGAGAATATTCAGTTATCTTTAACTCGTATGTAACAATTTTGAGTTTAGTCAGGATGGTATTGGTTCTTTGTAGAAGTAGGGAGTTTTTTTGTCATTGATAGTATTCTTCTCACGACCGCTAATCCTATGGTCCTATCCAAAGGTAGCGGATGTCATCATGAATTTTCCTAAGCACACATGCAAAAAAAAAACCGGAAGTACGTACTATAGCCGATAATTGATGTTGGCTGGGAGCAACAGTTTTAAAAGACATCGATCTTAAATATTTTGCAAATACGGAATTGGTGTTATGTTTTGAGGTAAGTAAATTATAAGGCAGTTTGTGAATAATTTGAGACTGTTTATAAGATGTCTTTATTATGAAATAAAATGAACAAGTATTTATATAAAAAAGACTACCTGCTGTGCCACTATCTTAAGTGTATCTTTGAAGTTGTTATCATTTTCCCAGTGTGTATCCTGTTACCTTTAACTGCTTATTTTGTAAATATGTAACACTTGGAAGTACTGTCACCTTAGACACATTGTACTTCCATCTCTTTAGTAAGCCTTAATTACTGTGTTCTTGTAACCTTGTTATATGATAGTACTAACTATCTAAAATGGGTAATTGATTCCTTAATCATTCTTAATGTATTGATGTCATAGATATGGATTTATATAATGTAGCAATACTATAGCAGATCACCACAATTGGCACAGAAAGTAAAAGATGAAAGGATAGAAGGTAAAATATAATACTTGCTATTTGATATTCAACGGGGATATTTAAAATTATTTTAAGTGAGTCCAGTATTATAAGTGTCAGGAATTAGCCGGATGTTACTAGGTACGAGGACAGGTCTCTTTATACTTACAAGGCAAGGCTAGGTACTAGGTAGGACTATAAGATTTTGCGAGAAGATAGACAAGAAAAGGTAGTAAAGCTAAAGGTTTATATAATAACTATAATAAAAGTATGCAAGATATCAGATAAAGATCTGTAGCTGTCTAAATAACCTAAGGTATTTATAATAAAAGGAAGATAGTCTTAAGGACTATCTTCTTAGCGTGAAGGGTCTTGAGTTAAGGCCTTGGGGAAGGTCTTGAGTTAAGGCCTTGGGGAAGGTCTTGAGGCGCGGTACTGTGGCGGGATCATGGGACGGGGGTGATGGCGTATGTTGGTTTGATCTTGAAGCGTGGTCCCATGTTGATGACTCGTGATCAGTCTCATGGTGGTGTCTGATGGTTTGGTCACATGAGCTGTCAAATATGATCTGCATATACATGCAGATCTATGCGGGGGTGGATGTATGCGTGTATGCATTAAGGTATTGACCACGTGGTTCATGACAATAAGTCATTTTACGTTCACTTAATATTAGTGCCTACATTTGTCTCTTATTGATGACTTGTGTTCGAACTTTTTGAGCTTGCACCAATCTTGCGCCAGTTCAAACGAAGTTCGAACCGAGTTTTTGTACTCGAGCTTGCGCCACTTTTTTTGGGTTCGAGCGAGCTTCGATCGATGCTCGCTCGGCTAAAATGTCGATAGTAGTCACTTTAAAGTTAAGGTCTTTGAAAGACTAGTGATGGCATTTCCCCTTGATTTTACTCTTTTCTTCCCTTTACTATTTTTTTCTAATAATTCTGTCGTATTTGGGTACGATTCACTTAAGAATAAATAAGCAAATCGTTTAAATAAATAAAACTATGAAATTAAAACAACCTTTGATGTTGCATACCAGCATACACTTGTATACTGCTATACAACT
>JAEPRD010000367.1:0-11562 GCA_016758985.1 Mucor saturninus | reverse complement strand
AATCGTGATGTGATGGCTGCGAAAAATATGCTTGCTATATCTCAATCCATTTGGGATGGCCAAGGCCGACCAACTGTCTTTAAAAGACTAAACGCCACCTCCAATGTGGTTACCTCGTCTCACTCAAAAGAGGAGAAGGTTTAAAGATTTTACAGGTAAACGTCAAAGTAGCTTATCAAATTGTCCAAAAACTAAAATTTCGTTTGTCTGATTTTTTACTTATTTTGTCCAAAAAAGGTAAGTCAATGTCTGAAAGTAAATTTTGATTCGTCTGAAAAAAAATTAACATTTTCTGAATTTAAAGTGTGAAAACTGTATTCGCACTTTGAATTCAGACACATGATCTCCAAAGACTTATAGACAAATCAAAAAGAAGACACAATGTATTTAGAGGTCCAAATTAGTCTTTATTCTCTGTATCAAGACATACAACCTCGATGGCTTATTGTCATCCTTTCCGCATAGTATATAATTTATCCAAAATCCAATAAAACAGTCTTACAAACAGCGGTTATTTTTTACATAGTTCTTGCAAAAAAAAAAGGCATTTCCATCGTCTAGTAGAAAAAGTCAAATAGGAAAAAAGTTACCAAAGATAGTGATTAAAAAACGAGTGAAAGGCCTGATATGGTAAAGATACAATAGTTTGGAGGAAGAAACCGGCATCTAGAGTAAAATCTATAGGTAATATTGAGTTTTTTTTTTTTTTTTTTTGTAGGAAAGTGTCACCTATTGAATATCACACCAATTGCACAAGCTGTCACTAGAAACTCTTAATTTCATCCAAGTAGCCTCTAAATAGTCTTGAGAGGGTTTTAATTTAATATGTACGGAATTACCTTAAAAACTAAGCATCGGAATGTAGTAATCACCGAGTATGTAATGGGTTCATTGCTTGGCCAAAGGTAATGTACTGATTTTCTGTACGCTTCCTTTTTGTTTTTTTTTACTTTTCCTACGTCATTGAAGAAATGGTGTTCATGCATACTTTCTTTGGTTAATTTAGTTGGATTTTAGTTTGATTCGCTGTCTTTTTTTCTTTTTGATTTTCTGCCTTTCTGCCATCATATAAGATATCACTTGTGATTTAAAGGCAATACAGTTCACCATATTAATAAAATCAAAAGACGTGTTCTCCCAGAAAAAGATATGATTTAAAGCATATTAAATTAATTAGTAAAGGATATAAGATTAAAGAGATAGGATTCGTAACATTAAAGAAAAAAGCATGCTGTATAGTCAATCATTAGAATATACTCTTTTATCTAAAGAATTTGAACAGGGTTTTAAGTATGTTTTTTTTTCTCTTCATAGCCCACTTGTAAAAATGTGGTGGGGTCTACCAGAAATTGTTGTGTAGCTCTGAAGATCATAACAATGTCAGATATTTTGCTTCACTAACTGAACTAACAATATTGACGGTAATACTGTAAGAAAGCTGTCAATCGAGCCAGCACTCCCTCCGGCAAAATTCTTGTCCCAAAAGAGACGTCCTAAGAGTAATAAGAGAGAGAAATTGAGGATTTGACTTGAAGAAAATGCCATAAAACAAGAAAATAAGAAGCGCAAGGCTGATACAGTCAATTGCTTCCCAAACGCAAACCCAAAAAAAAAAGGAATATAAAGCAGGAAGCATAAGCTTGTTAAAGGAGGTTTCTTTGAAGTATCTATTTTCTAATAATTGATCAAAAAAAAAACTGTGTATGTGTTATAAAAGATACAACGGTACTGCTCTAAAATGATTCGGCTCATTTTGAACAACTGAATCCATTTGATGCCAACCAAGCTTTAGCTTTGATTGGTCTAAGGTGATGGCAACTATGGATTTCAAGCAATCGGCCTTATATTGTTCGGTCATAAAGATGATTGTATTCAAGTAAAAACGACAATGCTAAGCACTCTCCGCTCTTACCGAAACGTATATGAAACTATAGAGTTGGATATTTAATATTTCGAGAACAAACGGCATGCCAGAAATTGTCCATGTCTTGACAGTGAAGATCAAATTACATGTGGTCTCGTGCTATCGGCTCCTCACAACTGGTGGCTGATACATCCAAACGACTAAGTACTTTTAATTTCCTTTGCCAAATGTTTTTGAGAAACTGGTATCAAATTTGATGATCAAGAAAATGTTGTATACAGCAAGTTGAGACAAACTCTTTTCCCAATTTTTGACTTGAACACTCAATCTTTGACCAACTCAATTATATATTTTTTTGAGAAATTCCCATTTCTATCTTTTTAGAACGAAAAAGCAATATCAAAAACAACAAGCTCATTGCCTGTGACCTATTGGTCAGAAATAGACTCTTTTCACAATAAAGCTGCAACAGCTCACGAAGATATCTGTACAAGCGAGTTTTCTGATTTATATCGAAATGTCTCACTTTTTTTAACTCTTTTCTATCACTTTAAAATTCAAATAAATATTATCTTTATTAAAATCCATTATACTTTTTCTTCCTTCTTCCATGTTAACTAATATTGTTTATCTCTTCATTTAAAAACGAAAAAAAAAAAAAAAAAAAAAAAAAATCCGGGCCGAAAAAAACTTACGGACACCAGCGTTGATCTCAGCTATCAGATTTTTTTTTTGTGCAAATATATTTTAAAACCGAAAGTGATATAAAGCATACAATTGTAGCATATTTGGATTTTAGGATGGAACAGTATGTGGCAAAAATCCGTTCATTCTAAAGTATCACACTAATCAGTTTAGACAAAAAAAAAAAAAAAAAAATGTTGACAGTTTTGAGTAATTGTTTAGGCTTCGAAGTCTTTAATTTCGCTTCTTACAATGTTCGACTTATATTTTACTAGCAAACCAGTTTAGACTATTTTTTTTTTTCAGGACGGAATAAAAAAACCAATTTAGACCGTTCGACCTTTCGACTCTTCGACTTTTCGTTTAAATTCATCTGGCTTTTTGTTTCAAGCCTAGCTACTTTTTTGTATATATATCCCAATAACTTTTGGAATATTTTGACAATAACTTCTTAGCAATGTTTGATGATACGAGGTGAAAGCACTGAATCACTGTCTAAAGTGTTTCCTTTATTCTGTCCTTCAATTTTAGACCAGAATTCAGGCATAGGGTTCAAAAAAAGTAAGTAAGATGATATGAACAGAAATCTGTGGTATCTCTAAATTATAGCGTTCACATAACAGTGGATTGACAAATTCTATAATTATCCATGATGACCATAAACAGTCTATAATTTTTGTGTTTATCAAGAACATCCATAACATTTTCGAGCAAATTAGCAGTATCATAGGAAGCGGTTTCCTCTTTCAAAGGCCTGCTCCCATGCGTCTTTTTTTTAATAATACTAAATGAAGAAATACAACCAACAACACTCAAATTGATCCCCATATCTTTCCAATGTATATTTGACATAGGCTGATTCTCCTACTTTTGACCAGGCATGGTCACTTACTATTTAGATATTAAATCCAATTATATCAATGAAATCACAGTTTTTTTTTTTTTTTTTTTTTTTTTGTAAGTCAACGCCAATTTTTTAATTGCTTATTATTTAAAGGCGAAGCCAAAATTTTCTTACAAAATCTTTATACAATTTATTCTCTATACAAATTATACTAGGATGCCTTTTCCTTTAAGAAATGGCAACTGTTCGTCAAGTATTCTCACAAAGTAAAGACTGAAATGGCTGGCTCATCAAATTAAATATCTAGTTCTTCAAACACTGAACGAAGAGTAATTGAGGGTTTCTTATTGAAGTATTACATAAGAAAAAGCGTCTGTTCATAAAATCTTTTTTGGGGTGTTCCTCTGTTGTCGGGAACCTATTAAAATTCATGCAAGTTTCGAAGCAGTTACTTCCTACTCAATACCGCAAATATTAAAGACTCTTGGAAGTTACTAACAATTAAACACCGGTTGAAACACTAAGTCAAACCATTGGGCAAGTCCAGTCTCAAAATAAATATTTAAAAATGAAGTACATTTATTCATCTGTTCTTTAATAATATAGCATATATATATGTGGACTAATCATGCAATCTTTAATACAAAAATGTGTACACATAGTAGAAGAAGTTTTATAGCAATATACAAGATTATGCTGATACAGAACATCAGAGGTTGTTTTAATTTCATAATTCGCTAATTTAAGCGATTTGCTTATTTATACTTAAGTGAATTGTACTCAAATACCACATAAATTCTTGCGCTTTTTTTTTTTTTTTTTTTTTTTTTCGCCTTGCAATTTTTTTTTAAATATATTACAAATTCGAGACTCTAAACAGTGAAAATAAACTTGATCTAAAACTTTATATTTAATTTACAAGTAATCAGTTGTTTGGCCACAATATTTTTTGGTCAAGGCTTTGTATAAAATTATTCTTTTGGCCAAACGACTTCAAATTTGCTTTTCGTTGCAGAGTACTGCACAAAGCCAACAGATTCAACAATGTTATCAATTACATCACGCACAGCAATCTTGCAGCAGGCCTATTGGCTTTTGTTTTTCTTGATTACAGCTAGGACACCAAGGTTATCAAGACAGTGTTGTTCCGTTGCATCAATTATTTCCAAGAAGGCAGACTCGTATACCTGCTTGTGCTGAATAAAGCACTGTTCCTTTCCAACAAATTATGACTTTCAGGCTCAGCTAAGACGACACACAAGAATGGTTTTTGTGAAACTTATTTACTTTCGCCTCTTTCGGCTCTTTCGCTCTTTCATTTTTTTTTTTTTTTAATCTACTTCTCCTTAATTTGTTGATTGAACGAATGCTGCAACATCAACTGGAATAAAGCTAAATATATTAGGCTAACAATTTTGTATAAACTCTCATTGATTTACGTTGTACTTCTTTTTTTAAAACCTAAAGTTGCGCAATCCGTCGTTTTACTTCTGTTCCTATTTCTTTTGCATATTTTCAAAAAAAAAAAAAAAAAAAAAATAGCCAATAGTAATTCCTGCTTTTGTTGTTCTGGTAAAGATACTATTATCCTTACTTATATCACAAGCTTCCTATACTCCTCAGTAGCTTCACATCCTTACTAGATATCATTCTATCTTCTGTATCATAACCATACGTATTGATGCAATCGAATCAACTTTCACTATACATGTTCTTGTAATACATTAAAAAACTCTTTACATTAAAATTGTTTAAGCATTACGTATGGTAGATTTGTAAAATTTCACAAAAAGGCATCACATACATTCAACCAGTTACTTTATGCATATATTGTATATCGTGATAAGTAGGTCGCTTAATTAAAGTTCTTTACTATGAACAGACTCATTCAACTATGACATAATCTAAATATGATGATATACGAATCGCATAATTAGTGTTCTTCACTAGTTTTATGACACTGTAAATAGACTTGTTCATATATATTTATATTCTGTGTCATTTAAATAAAATGCCTTCCAAAATATAATAACACGTTATGTCACAATGGAATAATATAATTTGTTTATGACCAAATACTTTTTATCCGTAACTAAAATGCATAATCTTTTTAGTAAAAGTTTGATGTATCAACACGACATATTTGCATATCGTTAAAACAAAGTTATTGGGCAATATAAATACTAGTCGCGTGAAACAAGCTATGGCCATAAAACGCAGCTCGTTTTAATGGATTTTGGTTTATTGTGATCAAAGCTTATGTTAAAACCCCAAAAAATTTATAAAGTTTTGGAATATATAAGAAAAAGTGATCAAAGTATTAAAATAGTTTTAATCGCGCCAATTCATTTGTGTAAAATATGTGTTCGAGAAACATAATTTAGTCAAAACGTTCGCCGTTGTGACATATAATTATCGAGTATTTGCATTCTTATTCTATCAAACTCAGAACACAACCAATAAAATTACACCACCAGTTGCCAAATTGTATCAATATACTAACATACTATAACAACACCAATGATCAAGAAATAAATCATTGAAATCATATACATATATATTTCTTAATCATGTCAGTGAGATTTTAATAGATGTTTTTATGTAAAATTAAGTATAGTAAATGAAAGATGATCTTTATTGAATTATAGTTTTGTGAAATGGTTATATCTAAATTGAAGTTGTACAGAGCTTAGTATAAAATTATATCTGACAATCATACAAAACAATAAAGATCATCTTTTATCAACTACTCAATCCTAATGTTTCATACTCAGATGATGACTCAGACAAAATAAAAAACTCTCCGACTGGGAATTGAACCCAGGTCTCCCGCGTGACAGGCGGGGATACTCACCACTATACTATCGAAGATTGGATATATTTTGTTAGGCTAATGATTGTCGATGAACCAAATGTTTTGAAAAGTCACGTGACCATTCGGACTAATTTAACCGAACCAATCAATGACATGGATATGGATATGCCGCTCGAGGTAGAATTACGGCTTAAGAAATCTAAAGCTCAAAAGAGAAGATTTGTACCCAATATCAATCAGGCCAAGAGAAAACGACCAAAGAAGTAACACCACTTATTTATAAATATCACAACACTACTTCAGTATTTCGACAACCTGATTACTTTATATTATTATCAACCTTTATATCTATCACCATACAATTATATATTATTATCACCATACATCACTATTACATTATCACGACACTTATTATTATTATCCATTACATTATTATCACATTCTCTATATCCTCCAAACTAGTATAAATAGCCCCTAGCTTTGTATCAAATAAACATTATCTTCTATTTTATATATTTAAGTACTTCTCTACTTATTAACTGATTAACCACTGAGAGTTGAATCTACACACACTACTTAACCTATTACAAGACTGATAGTTTTGTAAACCTCAAATGTCCACTTAATCCTTACGTAATAATTCCTAGCACGTGATTAACACGTGAAGCTATTCTTATTGGCCAGAAGAGTACTCTTCAAAGTACAAGTACGAAATAAAGTATGAGATAAAAGATACTGTTTTATTTAAAATAAGATGGGGATATTTATACTGTCTAGTTTGGTTGTTATTTCATATATACGTAATTGTTTTATAGGCTAAAGTAGTTTATAACTTTGTCTTGTTGGTTTTATGACATATAGCTTTGTTTTCTTAGTTGGTCTTGTCTTATTTAATTTTGGCTTGAATCTTCTTTTGGGTCGCGTGAGCTCCATTACGTCATAGTATTTCTCGGTACCGGATTCCGGGACCGGAACTATTTCATTGGCTGGATGAATGCTGACAGTTTCATTTAGCTATATGTTTAACAAGTGTTAAGCGTAAAAATTTAAAGCACGTGTTTATCACGTGATTGGGTTATAACAGTTGTTGTAAAAGAATAGGAGAAGTATTATTTAAGGTTTTGTTAAGGTGTTATGGAAGTTAATGTCGAAATGAGCGATGGAGGGTTTTCCGTGGTATTTACCGTATAATTATTTTTCTTGGAATAATCTGGTGTTGAAAGCCCGAGTGCATTTTTCAGAAGTGACCTCAAATTTTGGAAATGTATCTTTTTTTTGATAATCCCTGTCATGAACTTACTCGCCCTGTTTATTGTCTGCATAATGTAACCATGGTCTTAACCCCTTGTGAAACCTTGTCCTATAAATTAGTATCAGTATATCTTGTCCGCTACCAAACTCCCTGTAAAACCTTGTACCAGAAATAATATCTGTATATCTTGTCTGCCACCGAACTCCTTGTAAAACATATCATTAATCTGTCTCTCAATATTACTCCCGCCTCCTGTCTGACTCAACCTTAGTAAACCTTTTCCCGATCATCTATTACTTTTATTCCTAATCCAGTTTTCCCGCCCGTGTCGGACCATAAATATTCCCCGAACCATCATATTATTCATGCCAACTAAATCCAGCCCGTTACTACTCGTAAAATCTCAATTACTCATCCTTGTCAAGAATCTGCTCATGATACCTGTTCCGTAAAGTCCCTTGTTAATTTATAATTTAAACCCATCTTAGTTTTTCCCATGTATAAGTGTGGAGAAACTTTGTTTAACACAGAAAAAAAAATAGATAAAAAACAGATAAATAAGATTAATAGTGCTTGTAGGCTTTTATTTCTTATTATTAGTTTTAAAACTATCTCCCGTTCTACATTATGGTAGACGGCAGGGTATTTATAGTTATTGGAATCTGTGGTTTAAACGGTTATCTAATTGTTAGTGAAGGTACCATTGGGTGGTATAATACATGTCCGATGGTGCCTTAAATTTAAGCAGTCATTGCCTTTATGATTGGATTGATTCGTAAACAATGATCTAGTCTTATTGTTCTGTCAGAATTGAGAGGACGATGGTTCTAAAAAATCTTAAGTCAAACTGAGTTCTAAAGTAGCAACTCAGTTTTTATCCTTGATGTTCTTGTGGTGATCCACCTACTGTTGTTATCAATCACACCATAAAACAATACTAAATTAAATCTCATTTCATCATCCCATACATTATTACATCACAACATGAACTAGATTCTTATACCTTATATCATATCCAACTACAAGCACTATTTTAGTGCTGTGCAACTTATCCATCAAACTAAATTCATAATCCAATTTCTCTTAACATATATAAATATGCAAACTGATAGTTAGAATAGGACCCTCTCAATCTTTGAATCTACTTTACTCTTAATAAACTTATAAGCAGTCTCAAAGTACTTTATTGTTTTTATATTTCTATCCTCAACTATCACAGTTCTTTTCTTTTATGAATTGTATTTGGTATATGAGTCGATCATGTGGGATCGACGATTATTTATTTTATTTTATTATTTTATAAGTGCGATTTTAGCACAATAAGAAATAGTATAAATAGATGCTAGTTATTTATTAGAAAAACGTTATTCTGGATCTTAGTCCTAACCCCCTCCCTCTCTTACGAAATAAACTATTTTTTATTTTAACCAATTGCCCCCTCGTGTCGCCAAGTAGTTTCTGTGTCTTGTTCCTGTCTCCGTCCGTGACAATCCCAGTAACTCGGGTTTGGTAAATCGTCTCAGTTCAAAAAGGAGTTATTGTCTTGTTGAATATTTCTTGGATGTTATTATTTTGAATTTCTGACACCTGACTTATTTCTTTTCTTTTAATTCATTTTTATACCCATTCCCCTTCCCGTTTATTTTATCCGTAATTTTAACTTATGATTTATTTGTTGTCAATGATCGATCTGATCTTGTATTTAATTCGTACAGAAATTTTGACAGCTATAAAAGCTTATTCTATAAACAGTAAATAAGGCGAAGGTTCACCAGCTGTCTAACATTGTCGTAATTTGCCGTGTAGGAGGGAGAGTAAAATGATTAAGTTATAACATAGACAGATTGTTATATGAGATTTAATAAAATTGGCTAAATCACAGGCAGCAATTTATTGCACTCTATTAATCGGTACAAATAATAATTGTAAATGCTGTCAATATAATGCAATTTGTGATAATTGAGGATAAAAAAAGGGAAATGTAAATTCGAAAATAAAGCAAGTAAAGAAATGAGACTCTATAATCCTTTATTATAAGTTGGAGAGTTTGTCATGATAAAAATAGAGGTCCTTTTTATATTCAATTATTACTTCAAGATTTTTCCTGCGCAGATCGAATTGACTATTTACCCGCAAACTGGGAAATGGTAGAATTAGATTTAGAAATCAGTTACATATGAAACATAGCTTATTGTTATATACAAGGAGCTAGTTGACCCATATCCGGCACTTCTAGAGCATTATAGTTTATCCATTCAATGACAGGGTCATTGATTGGATTACTAAAATAAATTTATGAGAAACTAGAAGATTTAGCAGCTACTCAACCAATCCAGGAACGATTATGAAATCTGATCTCAGTTTGACATATGAGGGAGCTGGTACTGTGTCGTACCAATAGGAATGCAATCGCAATATGGTACTTATAATACATAGGTTATATGTATTATAATTGAGTGACAAGATAAGAGTAGTTATATGCGTGGAATTAGGCGTCAAATACGACATTATTAGATATTTTAGTATGAATACTCATTGAATTCTTATACTTTATTAAAGTTATCCTTTTCTTACTTTAAAATTTTTGTTATTGTAATTATTACCTGTGTGGTTTCTTTCTGATTGATCGTCTTGTGTTACTTTAAGGAGTACCTGTCAATCTTAACGTAGGTTCATATTACTGTCAGGACCGGAGCGGGGCAAGAGTAGAACAAAATAATTATTAAGGTGAGGACAGGAGAAAAAGAGATTCTATATCTATTAGTATTAACATATATATAAAAAGAATGAAGGTAGAAAAAGGTTTATTCAAAGAAGCAGGGAAAATAGATAAGATCTTGAATGCAGAAATAAGAATAAATAAACATGCTGTTATTTATGTTTGGGATGGAAATAAAAATGTAAATTAGGGTGACAAAAGAAAATACTGTTAGAACTTTGTATATCTTTTATTTCGAGAAAATTTAGATTAGGGAATTCTACTAGCAAAAACTACAGGTATTTATACTAAATGATTAGATGGCTTTCGGATAATATATGTGACGCGTTAGAGGAACATGATATAATGCTATACGTAATATCTGCTTAAATAAATATGTTATGAAGTAATTCCTGCCTTACAAAGTAAAGATAAAATACGTGAGGATCTAAATTCATCTCCGCAGATGACATTACGTAAATGCCAAAGAGAAAGTTTAGTGCGTGTAATATTCAGTAACCGAATATACCGCCTATGGGATTGTATTATACTTTTATGGCATTATAATATTTTACTCGTCACAAGGTAAATCACCTTGTGCACAGACACCAACGGTTCTGATGATAACAAGTGGGGCAATGCGTGAGCCATGAATATTTATACTTGATCAACCATTATTATGTAATGTGATGATTCCTTTATTATAATCTATGACATCCTCAACAAAAACAACGAATTAAGAATAAAAATAAAGAAATTTGACGAAGTAAAATTTTTAAACTGCAAAAATAAACTCATGTCTTTATTATACAATAAATTGGGTTCTTTATATACATATGCAGGGTTGGCTGAATATCTATCATTTAAGTGTGTGTGATAAATCGATGATAATTTAAGAAAAAATGACAAGTAAGATTAACCAGATTGCAAAAATTAACTGAACTTTTATTAACATAAAATTCAGGGGTCCTTTATATACATATTGAATTCGACCTCCTTCTTAGACAGGGCTAGATGACAGGCAAGATTGTGACTAACATGCCATACCTCGAGGGTAAGTAATCCAATAAGAAGCATTTAATAAAAGGAGGAGTGGTACACGTTTACGTAAAGGGTTTGTAGTGTCACTTGACGCGTACATTTAAAAGTCATCAAAGTATATTCTAAGATTTCTCGTGTTTATGCTTTCAAACCTCGCTTGTCGTTGGCCTCCGATAATCTGATTACTACAACATTTTTAATAATGTCTTTTTATAATAATCATATAATAAATGTATATGTGGTATTTGACAAAATATTACAATAGAAAAGTAATGAGATAAAAGTATATCTTTATTGGAGGTAAAAAATAGACTAAAAGAACTCTGCTGCTATGAAAATAATTGATCCTTTTTATATTGCACAA
>JAEPRD010000366.1:0-11743 GCA_016758985.1 Mucor saturninus | reverse complement strand
GAATGACAGTTGGATACAGAATGTTATACCACTGAGTTACGATATCACCGATCGAGAAGAGAAGCTTCTCAGATCAAATCAAGAATTATAAGAAAGAGAAACTTAATATTAATAGTTCTCTCAATGGATTAGCTACCCAGAGAGAGAATAGAACAGCTATTAACATAAATGGTTCATTTACTTATATATTAATATAATTATAGTGCTGATAAAGAGTATAAAGAAAAAGTGTATGAATTGATATATACCTGTGATAATTGGGAAATAAAAAGGGAAATGTAAATTGGAAAATAAAGCAAGTAAAGAAATGAGACTCTATAATCCTTTATTATAAGTTGGAGAGTTTGTCATGATAAAAATAGAGGTCCTTTTATATTCAATTATTACTTCAAGATTTTTCCTGCGCAGATCGAATTGAATATTTACCCGCAAACTGGGAAATGGTAAAATTAGATTTAGAAATCAGTTACATATGAAACATAGCTTATTGTTATATACAAGGAGCTAGTTGACCCATATCCGGCACTTCTAGAGCATTACAGTTTGTCCATTCAATGACAGGGTCCTTGATTGAATTACTAAAATAAATTTATGAGAAACTAGAAGATTCGGCAGCTACTCGACCAATCCAGGAACGATTATGAAATCTGATCTCAGTTTGACATATGAGGGAGCTGTTACTGTGTCGTACCAATAGGAATGTAATTGTACTATGGTACTTATAATACATAGGTTATATGTATTATTATTGAGTGACAAGATAAGAATAATTATATTCGTGGAATTAGGCGTCAAATACGACAGTTACCATATATATCTATCATGTCTTTATATAAAACAACGTGATGCTCACTTAAGAACTGGAATATAAATCTTTATTTGTATTCTTGCTCAGTCAAAATCAAACCCACTACCAATAAAGCACCACAATCGCTAACCAGATTGTATTGTCAGAGAGATTTTAATGGACACCGCAAAATTTCTATCGCGGTCAATTTTTGATCAAATATTAACCAGCAAAAATGCGATGAATTTTTGACCGCCGTCGCGGCGATGGCGGTCAATTTTTCACAGTAATCGCGGCGATGGCGGTTAATTTTTGACTGTAATCTTCGCGAATGCGATCACTTTCTGCACTTTTTGACCGTAATCTTCGCGAATGCCGTCAATTTCTACACTTTTTGGCCGTATTTATCAAGAATACGATACTATTACTGGTCGTATTTATCACGAATGCCATCAATCCCTTGCTTATCAAATTTTATACCCTTGTATTATGAACAGTTATATGTTTATATTATGAATAATTGAATTTATTTTTTATTAAATGTTTATAAAATAACAACGGCAAAAGGGATTATGGATTATGAGGTGAAATTACAGATAAAGTGGATACATAATTACCGATAAAATGGATACATAAATGGATACGTAAGAGTATTATACAAATAGAAAAGTTACATATCTACAATTAAAAATATTAGTGGCTGGCTTATGTAGGTTACAGTTGCTATTTTATTTACCTTATCCTAGTGTATGCTTTGTGTTGATACGTAAGCGTATTATACGAATAGAAAAGCTACATACCTAAAATTAAAAATATTAGTGGGTGGCTTACATAGTGTACTAAAATCGCACTATTTAACATATAAAATTGTATATAAAATCATTCTATCGATCCTTGATCGACATGTACATAATATCATAACACTCATAAAAAATAATAACATATAAAAATATCCTGAGTTATACATTTCCAACTCAGGGTTACTATATACTCCAAAAGAAGATCCCATTTCGAATAATAGGTTGGCTACACTGATAAGGCTCATCAGTCATTGGCAAATACAGCCAATAACACCAAGTGAACACAAACTAGCCCATCATTTTACCCACGCTTTAAATAACTATAAATACCCCCCTTTCTTTCAGAGATAGAAAAAGGATTCACTTTTAATAAGAATAAAAAGCCTACAAGCAATATTAATCTTATTCTTCCTGTTTTTTTATCTTTTATTTTTCTGTGTCAAACAAACCGTTTCTCCACACATAGGTCACAATTGCTTCTTTATTTACCTTAGCCTAGTGAGTGTTTTGTTTACATTATATCTACAGACTATTGTGCTAAAATATAGTACAATTATATACAATAAGTTCCTTACATTTCTATCTAGTGGCAATATATAGAAAAGCAGGTATAGTCAGTTGTAGAGAAAAATTTTGGACTTAACTTGACGGATGTAAGAAGTCCACTTACAGGTTTACCTAGTGCGTGGGTAGGGAAAGGGTATATCTATGTCAAAGTAAGTTATATTTGATATTTATAAACATACATAAAAAACTTAAGTACAAAATCAGTTGTTGGGGGAAGAAAAGAAAACTTTTATTGCTATGTAAGAAATATTGAGAAGGTTTTGACTAAAAATCTGGGAATGGACTTTAAAAAAAAAGGGATCTAATCCAAATGTCATGAACTCATTTCATCATGTCCTAGATTATGCCTTGATTTTTAACCCTTGTGAAACCTTGTCCTAGAAATTAATGTCAGAATATCTTGCCCGCTACCAAACTCCCTTTAAAACCTTGTACCAAAAATCATATCAGTATATCTTGCCCGCCACCAAACTCCTTGTAAAACATATCATTAATCTGTCTCTCAATATTTCTCCCGCTTTCTGTCTGACTCAACCTTAGTAAACCTTTTCCCGATCATCTATTACTTTTATTCCTAATCCAGTTTTCCCGCCCGTGTCAAATCATAAATATTCCCCGAACCATCATATTATTCAATGCCAACTAAATCCAGCCTGTTACTACTCGTCAAATCTCAATTACTCATCCTTGTCAAGAATCTGCTCATGATACCTGTTCCGTAAAATCCCTTGTTAATTTATAATTTAAACCCATCGTAGTTTTTCCCATGTATAAGAAATAGTATAAATAGATGCTAGTTATTTATTAGAAAAACGCTATTCTGGATCTTAGTCCTAACCCTCCACCTCTCTTATTAAATAAATATATCTTATTCGAACCAATCTCCCCCCCTGTGTCACCAAGTAGTCTTCCTGTTCTGTTCTGTCGCTTCTGTCCGTGACACCAAACGAGCTTGTCGACACAATCTTGGCAACATTGTTTTACTGTATCTGTATTAGCCTTTTAATTAAAATCTTGTTCTTCTTAAATTTCTGCTTTTGTTAAGGTTCTGAATAACAGTACCTTCATGTTGGATTGGTGAAAATCATAACGCCATAATTTGAGGCCATTCCCTTGGTTAAGTCTTACGTCGAGAACGAGCAAAAGAAGTTTGTGGTTTTAAATGCTGACGAAATTATGTGTTCAGTTCTGACCAATGCCACTGATTATCCATGCCACAGTAACTGGTGATACGTTTAAAGCGAATATGTTAAGAAAATGTAATTAACGTGACACAAAATATCAATCCCAGTCCATAAGTCAAACCATCATTTTTGTTTCTCTTATAAAATCATCAACAATTATCGTAAAGCACTAATTTTTTCGACTATATTATTCTTATAATCAACCCTAACTTTTGACAGTAGTAAAATTGATATCTGTAGCTATTTTTCTTTTTCGGAGTTAAACATAGGCGATTGGCGGTCAATATTTGATATTTTCGCCAAAAATGCGATATGGTCAATTTTTGACCGTGATCGCCGCGATTGCCGTCAATTTTTAATAAATCTTTTTCAAAATTTTGCAGTGGGATGTGCTTATGTAAAGTTAAGTATAGTAAATGAAAGATGATCTTTATTAAATTATAGTTTTGTGAAATGGTGATACACTGTGAGTAGTGATACACTGTGAGTAGTGATACAATGTGAGTAGTAGTGATTGGTTGAGATTTAGTTTTGACAGTAAGGTAGAAGAAGAATAATACACTTGGGTAGTTGTTTATTCAGTTCTAAGTGAGCACCACGTTGTTTTATATAAATATATAATAAATATATACGGTAACGAACCAGTTAAGTAAAATAAAATAAAAAGGTCTTGATAGACAGATACAGAGAAAAAGAGACTAAGGCTTCGGTTTTTCTAGGGAGACAGTAAGATAATAGGCCAATTATATATAGAAGATATAATATTTGATAGGCAAGTTATGATAAAAAGTATATAGTAAAATCTGAATGTTTTTATTTATGATTGATAATTATTTGAGCTTTTATAGTTTTTGCTCTGTTAGAAGGATCGGTAACGATACCCTGAATAAAACGGATAATAGATAAAATAATAATATTAGTTCGATAAAATAAATTGGGTTAAAATAAAATGGGAAAATATTGTTCGTTGCAACACAATGCTAAAATTTAGCATCATGCAAGATATATTGTCTGAGTGAAATTTTGGGTAAAAATCGAGAAATTGATATTTGAAAATCCGCATTGTAACATGAGGCTCCTCCTCGACTATGTTCGACCCGAGCATTATACATCATATATGTTTGAGATGCTTTTTGATAAATGCGGTAGTTTTGTTGTCATCGCCGATAATAGTCTTTATAAACTTCTTCTGTTCTTTTTGATATTGATCAGTTGAGTCGTTATATAATAAGCGAAGTAATTGAAGTTCTTCTTTTAAATAAGGTAATAGTTGCTGTTTCAATAAATTGTTCTTCTTATCTTCTAAATGTATGATTTTGTTCTTGGTAAGATCATATTGGTGAAAGGATTCTTTAATCTTGTTATGCTGTTCGGATTTTTGGATTTCTAATCGTTTAGCTGCACCTTTAATTTGTAGGCCTCCACGTTGAGTTTTATGCACCTTAGCTTTAGTAGTTACCATACGAGATTCCTTGCCAGATGGTGTTGATAAGATAAAATATAAAAATGTAAAAGAAAAGGATAATGGGGGCACAGATGAGGATATATATATATATATATATATAATATTTTTTTTTTTTTTTTTTTTTTTTAAATGCAGAATAGATTAGTCTGTTGGTTCCAATTTATGTGAGGTTCGGTCCATAATTTTAATCGATTTCCATGAACTAATTTCAAGATAGTGTCATCTGGGTTTGATATATTTTTGATGTAATAGGCGCCTTTGCGTAATTTTTCTTGAATACAATAATTGTCTTCGAACCAGCGAATCATTATTTTTCCCGACCAAGAAGTAGAGATATTATCTCGGTATAGCTTAACAATGTCGCCAACTTTAAAACCAGGTTTGTAATCCTTTCGTTTATTGGCCATCTTTTCTTCGATTCTTTTTATTTGCACCTTTTGTGATTTTTGAATTTTATCCCATGATTGCTTACGAATTTCTTCTAAATGGTGTAATTGTATGGTTGTACGTATTTGTAGTTGGAGCGCAAAGCTAGGTTCTTTAATATCAAGAGGTGCAATGGTGTTTTCAAAATAAGTGGATGGTTCGTATCCATATAAAAGATAGAATGGGGATTGCATGGTAGTGGCTTGTTTAATGGATCGGTATGCAAAAGCAGTTGCGGGTAGATAATCTGGCCAATTCGTCTTTTCGGAAATGGTTCTTTTCTTCAGAATGGCATCTAAGGTACGATTGAAACGTTCACATAAACCATTACTCTGGCTATGATACGAACTGATAGTTTTGTGTTTAATTCCAAAAGTTTTGCAAACATTCTTGACGACCTCCGACACAAACGGTCTACCATTGTCAGTAATTATGGTCTTCGGGCTTCCATGACGAACAATAATATCTTCATAAATAAAAAGACAAATTTCCGAGGCAGTTTGTTGTCGTAAGGCACGTACTTCTACATATTTTGTCAGGTAGTCGATTGCTACAATTATGTATCGATGTCCGGTTTGAGAAGTAGTTACATGTTTGATGTCGATTCCAAGTTGATAGAATGGTTTGATAGGTACGGGTACGGGATAAGCTTTCTCGTTGATGGACTTATGACCATGTTCTTGACATCGGGGACATTCTTTAATGAATTTGTGAATGTCTTTGTTCATTGAGTCCCAATAGTATTTTTGATATATTCGATTAAATGTATTAGCATAGGCAAGATGTCCACCAAGTGCATGATAATGATATTGTATAAATGCTTGTTGAGCTTCTTCCTGATTTAATACTTTCTTGAAACAATTAACGTCAAAGGGTTGAGTAAAGTATAATTGATTGTTGTATACAGTGAATTTATATGCACAAGATATAATTTTATCTCTTTCTTTTTGACTGTAGGTATCAGGGAAGGTTGATTCGGTTAAATATTGTTTTAATACGTCAATTTTTTCTTGATTCATGTTGAAGACTGTTTTTGTTGATATGGACTAACGCAGATATGAGGATTGTTATTGAGATTCGAAATTTTATTTAAGTTGAATTTGGTTTATATTTTAATAGTGGTAGTTAAATACGAGTGAATGAATAAATAATTTAATGAATAAGAGTGATTTTGGGGTAAGTTGTGCTTTTAGGGTCGTCGAACTGAAATTGGACCAATTTGTTTTTGGATGTTGGTGGATTTTATATTGTTTTTGGGTTTTGTATATTTTATATTGTTTTTATGTTTTTATGGATTTTTAATAGCCTAGTCTTGACAAGTAGTCAGCACTTTTGTTGACTCGTCCTGGTCGGTACTTTATTTCGAAATCATATTCAGCTAAGATCTCTATCCAGCGAGCGAGAATTCCAGTGGGTTGTTTTGTTTTCACTAGGCCGTTCAGGGCAGAATGATCCGAAATGATGGTAATAGTAAATTTGGATCCAAGTAAGTAGGGTCGATATAATTTTACTGCCCAAACTACCGCGAGCAGTTCTAACTTGGATATACCATAGTTAGTTTCAGCGCCATGCAGGGAGCGACTTGAGTATACCACTGGATGTTCATGTCCTTCTTCATCTTTCTGTGTAAGAACAGCACCTAATCCATCTTTACTTGCATCGGTTACAACATAAAACTTTTTAGTAAAGTCGGGTTTACATAATACGGGTTCTGACACCAAAAGTTCTTTTAACGTATTGAACGCTTTGGTCGTTTCATCCGTCCACGCAATTTTTTTGGTTGTTTGTAATTGCTGGTGCAATGGTCGGGCTATTTTGGCAAATTGAGGTACGAATCTTCGATAATAGGAGGCGAGGCCCAAAAATGATCTTACTTGTTTTATGGTAGTTGGTATTGGGAAGTCCCTCACCTTGGTGATAGTGTCGGGGTTTGGTTCGATAGAATTTCGGGTGACAACATATCCTAGGAAAAGGATTCTTTCTTGATAAAAGTTGCATTTGGCAGGGTTCAGAACAATACCGTGCTTATTCATACACGTGAACGTTTTTCGTAAATCGTTTAAATGCCTTTCCGGATCTTCAACGTTGGTGAAACACGTCACGTCGTCCAGATAGATAATGATACAATCATTTATAAGTTCGTGGAAACATTGCTCCATCATTTGAGAGAGCACACTTGGGCTTGTTTTTATTCCCATGGGCAGCTTTTTAAAATAGAAATCTCCTAAGGAGCAAACGACAGTGGTCAACGGTTGAGATTCCTTACTAATGTTGGCTTGGAAAAAACCGGAACGCAAGTCAAAAGTGGACATCCAGTAAGCTTTATTCAGGCTATCTAACAACTCATCTATGTTGCTCAGGGGATAATTCATAACTTCACTTTGGGTATTTAGATACCGGAAATCAGCAACAATACGATAGGTACCATCCTTCTTCTTCAGCATAATGATTGGACTTGCCCAATCGGAATAACCTCCCTTTTCTATTATACCCAAATTAAGCAGCTTGTCGAGTTCCTTCTTCAAACTTTCGGTTTCCAATGGTGATAGGCGATATGGTCTTACTCGTTTTGGTACTGCATCATTTTTTAATTTGATAGTGTGTTCCATGATATCAATATTTCCAATCTTGTCATTGTCCCAGTCAAATATGTGATCAAATTGATACATCATTTTTATATAGGATTTCTTGATTGTTGCAGGTATGTTGGTAAGATCTATCTTACTTGATAATTTTTCTTCATATTCCATGATAGTACTTTGCGGAGGGTTGTGTACCTCTTCGAGATGAAACATATCTTCTTCTGTATGTTTTCGCACCTTGTAACAGTTCATTTCTTCAATGTCCTCGACACTCAATACATCCAGTTCACCTAGAGTTTCTTGATCCGACAATTCAATCGTAGAGTCCGAATTGTTTATTAAGTAAATAGTAATAACATCCTGATAGTGTTTTAAGTAAGAAGAGGCGGGTTGCCAGGTGGAATCTCTGTCATGGAGTTTTTCATTGGTGATAAATAACATAAATTTGGTTTCTTCCATCTGAGATATAGATAGATTCATAGGTTTAATGGTAAAACTTGTTTTAGAATATGGGGCTAGATAGATGGCAGAGTGTAATTTTATTAAATAATTATCAGAGACGTCAGGATTATTTTCCATATAAATAATATCGTGCTTTGTTCGGTTTGAGGTTTCGCCATAGGTGTCTTCAAGTATATATAAATCGGCTGCAGATTCTTCATCCGACGATTCAGGTATTAATTCATCTGATTCATCAGAGGTATCACTGATGTTTGACTCGCTATCATCGCTTTCACCGGTTCCTATAGTTGGATTCACTATATTAATAGATGCATCGGGTACAGTCCCTTCTTGATTGGCGTACGAATATTTTGTGGTACGAAATTTTAGATTTGTGATGTTATCATGGTCTTTAGTAAATATGAAAGGTACGTTCACTTTATCACCTTTATACTCGATTTTAACTACTCTATCTTCTAAGTTCAGCTTAGCCTTAGCACGTTTTAACCAGTTGTTTCCAATTATGAGTTGGGTCGGGCACACAGGTAAGACTTCTATGGATCCAGGGACAATTAATTTACCTCCTAAATTAATAGGTACGTCGTAGATTAATCCGAGAGCAGCTTGTCTCGCTCCGTTTCCGAGAGTGAACACAGAGTTTGATGGAGTGTCAATATTTAGTTCGAGAATATCTGCTAATTTTTTCGACATAACAGTTTTAGCACTACCGGTATCTAAAATTGCTTTAATTTTAAATTGCCCAATATACACTTCCGTATATATCGCAGTGGTATCAACATCATCATCTTCAGCGAAAGCAAGGGTCAGCGGGAGAGGTCTTGCCTTCTTGGTCTTTTCGCGGACAGACTTGACTAAATCCTTTTTCAGACTGGGAGCAACGATTAAGAGGTCTTTTACATTTATATCAGCCTTTCGGTTAAGTATATCTTCCGTAATATCATACGATATTCTTTCAGACAATGGAGTAATTTTTCTTCTAGCCTTAGTAGTATTATTTTTAATATTATTAACAATGTTTCCATCATTATCTATATCATATATAATATTTTCTCTAGTGGGAAGATTTATTGCTGTATTTGTCAAAGTAGGAGCTTTAGGAGCGATGGGCTGATAAGGTTGAGTGAGTAAAGTGGATGGTCCTGGAGCATTATAAGCATCGGTGTCCATTGGTTCTAAATTATTTTTTTGAGGAGTTTTCTGGTTATATGTTCTTTTTTGTGGGGCTTTTTCAGATGATTTTATAATTTTTTTGTTTAATTTTGGGTCTTCAGTGAGCTTAGATAAAGGTTCCGTATTAACTTTAGGGGGAGCACTAAGTCTTGCGGCATACAAATCATTGTTAAGAAGATTTAATTGTTGGTTATTGGGTTGATTGGATTTTTGGAAAAAAGGTTGTTCAGACAATTGACCATTTCTATGACTGGGCATAGCAATTGTCTCATTTAGTTTTTTGACGATTGGGGTCCATTTTGGTAATTATTGTTTTGTCGTGAGTTATCCTTATTACGGTAAGTTTGAGGATTACTGTTATTATTATAAGAATAAGCGTTTTGATTTGAAGGAGGACCATGTGAGTTTTGGTATCCATTATAAGGTTGAAAATTATATTTTCCCGTGGATTGACTTTGATGAGCGTTGTCGTTATAATTATACGAACCCGAGCTATTGTAAGAAGGCTGTCTTCCTGATTGATTATACGAGTTACGATTGTGATTAAAACCATTATTATAATTATTTCGAGGTCGGTTGTCTTGTTGTTGTTCATATTGGCGACGAGAAAGGTAATAACCTTCAGCAGGACTGGCAGCATCATTGTCAAAATAATAATCGTCCTTTTGATAGGAATTTCTTCTATAAGGTTTTTTTGAATGATATCTTTTATTGTCAGAGTAATTGTTATAAGCGTCTTCTTTTACATCGTTTTCCACCACTTCTTGTACGATGTTCTTGATAAAAGTTTTCAAACCTTTATCGGTTTTCCATGATTCGGTCATACTTTGTTTAACATTTTCATGGGTAGTTTCATTTGAATCAATCAAAGGTATCAACTGATGAAGATCAAGCGCCTCCAACTTGGCAGTCAAAGCTGTCATAGTAGGGGACTCTTCACTAGCATACGCCTTCGTATTTGATTTATGTGTTTTGCCATCAATGTTTTTCAAAGTACTAACCCTATCATTTAAAAACCTTACAGATTTTTCATTTTCAGACTTGTTAACATGAGAGATACCAGAAGAATAAGAATAATTGGGCGTAGAGATAAAAGGATTTTCGACCAAGTTTATCGAAGTAGGAGCATGGGCATTCCACCAACCATCAGCATGTTTAACCCATTGGTGAAAAGAGCTTGCAGATTGTTCACGGCAGAATGTCTTAAGCGCCAGGAGTAAACCAGCACGGAAACGAGAGTGTATTAATTTTTCTTCTTGAATATCCGCGAGATCAGCAGCTTCATATAATCGAGAGAGAAAAACTTGGGGAGATTCACCAGGTGATTGTTGCATTTCATTAAACGCCAATTCATAGTTTTGAATAATTTGTTCCGTGATATAATGTTCTTGCAAAAATTGGATGGCTTCTTTGTAGGATATCTTACCAGCAGTGAGATCATGCTTTTCCAAGTACTTGTCAAAGAAAACACCGGCCGAGCGACGGAGTTGGGTACGTAATATATTAACACGTCGAAGATCTAGGGTAATACCAGTAAGAGAGAAAAATGTTTCTAAAACAGAGCGGAAGTAACGAAAATCTTCACCTTCGAAACCATAGAATTCAATAATTTTAGGCTTGTTAGCGGACCAGTTAGTAGGCATGGAGTGATTGTCCAACACAGTTTGTTCGAGAGAAGCAGAGGTAGAGGTCATGGTATTAAAGTTTGACTTTAATAAGAGCAGCAGAAATAAGAGATTTACCAATAAGAGTAATAGAAATAAGAGAGATAGAAATAAGAGTAACCCTGTTAGTGAGCACCACTTGATACACTGTGAGTAGTAGTAATTGGTTGAGATTTAGTTTTGACAGTAAGGTAGAAGGAGAATAATACACTTGGGTAGTTGTTTATTCAGTTCTAAGTGAGCACCACGTTGTTTTATATAAATATATAATAAATATATACGGTAACGAACCACTTAAGTAAAATAAAATAAAAAGGTCTTGATAGACAGATACAGAGAAAAAAAGAGACTAAGGCTTTGGTTTTTCTAGGGAGACAGTAAGATAATAGGCCAATTATATATATAGAAGATATAATATTTGATAGGCAAGTTATGATAAAAAGTATATAGTAAAATCTGAATGTTTTTATTTATGATTGATAATTATTTGAGCTTTTATAGTTTTTGCACTGTTAGAAGGATCGGTAACGATACCCTGAATAAAACGGATAATAGATAAAATAATAATATTAGTTCGATAAAATAAATTGGGTTAAAATAAAATGGGAAAATATTGTTCGTTGCAACACAATGCTA
>JAEPRD010000365.1:0-11806 GCA_016758985.1 Mucor saturninus | reverse complement strand
AAACGATTTATACTTATTTTGACAATTCTATCATCACTTTTTCGCCTTTGAGCTCGTTTGATCTTAATCTTACGCAGCAATATTAAGGTAAAGTCCAAACGAGAAGCTGAAAGTAAGCTGTAAAACATATCTACTGGTTTACTCTATGTTGGTTTTAATAAACGTGTATATATTTCAAGTTGTTGTTATATTGACCTCTTGATGTCTATTAAAGTATCATAATCCCAACATTACGACTACGCGCACCCTGGCTGTCCCTAAGAGACCCGTTTATTAAATGGAAAAGGGGATCCTTTCATAGGAAGGATTGAAATAGATTGTTATCCGGAAAGATCAGATGGGAGCGTGGATTGGAAGTAGACATTAATATCTTGATCAGTTAATGGTTTACGTTTCTGTGCTGGCTATTAAATGTCAAGTAGATTATAGGCTGAATATATAGTGTGTATATATCATATACATCACAATGAAAGCTGAAAAAATCGGGATCTACTCGACGTCACGAGCTTACTACGCGTCAAATTAAAAAAAAAAAAAAAAATGCAGCCATATTATAAAAAACACCTTCTTTTTTCTTCCTTAGTTCCTCATTATGTCGAATCCTGTTGACTTAAAAACCCAAAAATACGATCGTCAATTAAGGTATGCTTGTAAGCAGTTGCTCAAACTTAAATACTTAAATCACTATAAAGACTTTGGGCAACAACCGGACAGCAAGCTTTGGAAGAGGCCAATATTTGTTTACTAAATGCTACTCCAACTGGGTGTGAGATTCTCAAGAATCTCGTTTTACCAGGTACGTTTTTAAATATGCGCGGTTGAGTTTCCAATGATTCTTATCTCAATTACTGTATGAAGGCGTTGGCCTTGTAACCATCGTAGATGAGCAAAAAGTTACGAAGCAAGACATACACAACAACTTCTTTTTAGATCCCGACAGCACAGGTCAATCCAAGGCAAAATCAGCGGCAGAATTGCTCCAAGAGCTGAACGAAGACGCTTCTGTTGTACACATAGAGAGGGTAAGTCAAATTACGGGAAAAAAAAGTTGGTATAGTTCACTAATATGGTGATATTCGTAGAATCCATCCGATCTTATTCATAACAGTCCTGAGTTCTTTGATCCATTTTCCGTGATTGTCACTGTAAATATGGTTCACGATGACATGTTAAAGCTTTCGACTATCTGTAATGAATCCAATAAAATTTTAATTGCTGTTAAGAATAAAGGTTTGGTCGGAGTCTTTAGCATACAATCACCAGAGCATACAGGTAAGAGGGAAAAGAAGAGAAAACAACGAATATGATTTTGGTTAACAATTGTATTGTTATTCTTTAGTGATTGAAACGCACCCTGATAATGCAACTGACCTTCGCCTAGCAACCCCATTTCAGCACTTGGTTGATTATGTAGATACTTTCAACTTGGATGAGTTAGATCAAACAGATCATGGCCAAGTACCATTTGTTATTGTGCTTTTAAAATATGTCGATGCATGGAAAAAGGAAGATAATTCAATCCAAATTCCCTTGTCATACCAGCAGAAAAAGGAGTTGGAAAAAAGGATTGCAGCAGGAAAGAGAACGCCAGATGAAGAGAACTTTGATGAGGCCATTTCCAATGCTTGGAGACTTTGTTCAAATGATCATGTAAAGTAACATTTCTATCTTATGTTCCTCATACTGACCCAATTACTTAGATCTCAGATGAAGTCCGTCATATCTTTGAAGAGCCATCATGTCAGAGTGCCCATAGTGACGTAAGTATCAAAAAGAGGATGGTTTTATATTGTATTAAGTAACTCTTTTTTTTTTTTTTTTGAAAAATAAAGTCACCTCATTTTTGGATTTTAGCTCGAGCAGTACGTGATTTCGTAGAGAATGAAGGCGGTGGACATCTTCCTCTTTCTGGAAAGTTGCCGGACATGAAATCTGATACATTAAATTACATTGGTTTACAAAATGTTTATCGTGAAAAAGCTTTATGTGATTTGGAAGCTGTAAAAAAGAGAGTGAGAGGATTTTTGGAAGGTTCTGAGGTTAGTATCCCTGATGAGACCATCGAAATATTTTGCAAAAATGCCTCCAACGTGAGAGTAATCCAATACCGTCCCCTTACCGAGAATCATGTGTTAGCGGAAAAACTAGGTAAATTTAACATGTAGGATGATGTTTTTGTAGTTTCTGACCTCATTTTTTGATTAGTTAACTGGGTAAAAACTGATGAGAATATCTGTTATCTCTTGGGCTATTATGGAGCTGACAAGTTCCGTTCAAAGTATGGTCATTTACCTGGTAAGTCTATATTTTATGTATTTAACATAACATTGTCTAATTTTTTTGAGGATAAAGTCTCCCAGGTGGATTTTAATCCATTCAAGGAGGAGGTACAAGCGTATATTGAAAGTTTAGGCGTGTCCTCTGCAGATACTCAAGAGGTCATGTCAAGTGAAGCAACGGATAAGGCTATTCTAAATTTGTAAGTGTCAAAATTTAACACATGCATATCCCGCTAACCCAAAGTTGGCAGTATAAGATTTGGCGATATGGAAACCCCGAATTTGGCTGCCCTTGTTGGTGGCTTAGCAGCCCAAGAAGCGATCAAATTGATAACTCATCAATATATCCCAATTAATAACACGTGTGTATTTAACGGCATTACTTCAACCAGTAGTGTATTTGAAATATAGTTATCTTAAAATTAATAAATAATACAGGGATAAACATGTAAATTTTAATCGAGGGGAGAAACAATGATGATTATATAATCGCAAGAGAGAGAGAGAGAGAGAAAGATGGATGACTGTTTTCTAAAAATAATGTAAAAAAAAAAAAAGAAAAAAGAAAAAAAAAGAGAGATAGAGATGCTTATAATAATTAAAAAAAAATAGGATGAATACAAAAAAGAACATATTTAGGTATTATGTTCCATAATTTCTTGAGGTTTGATTTACTTTGCTCGTTGTTCCTTTTCCATACGAGCAGCAACACAAGCAGTAAGGGCAGCACCAACACCACTACCATCTCTAGCAAGACCAAGACGAATGGTATTACGGATGTCATTGATTTCGGGTAACATTTCATGAAGAGCTTCATACATTCTAGACTCGAAAGAAGGATAGAATTCGTAAAGAGAACCATCGATACCAATATCACAACCTCCTTCTTCAATACCGGTATGTTGAACAATAGCAGCAATTGAAGCAGCGGCAAGACGAGCAGCACGCTTACCAACAAGTTCACAGATCTTCTTGATAAATTTAGCCTCGGTTGTTGTAATGTCATGTAAGTTGAGATTTGTGTCCAAGATTTCTTTGGTGTTTTCAAAGTCCTTTGAATCATCAGCCTCAATATTGGACATAAAAGCTGTTTCAAAAGACCAATGTCTGGAAATTTCCTTAGACCAAGCAATAGAAGTATGTTCATCACGCTTAAGGAGAAGTTCACGATCAATCATATCTGTTAAAACGTTACGAGAAATTTCACCAAGGTACATACCCGAAATCATTTTTTCATAAATCTGAGCATGAGGATTGATAGATTCACGATCTAACTTGTTATCGAAACGAGTAAGAGGAAGAATTTTACGCTCATTATCAAAAGCCCCAAATTCCATATTAATAATCATCTCGTCAGCAGTGGTCTTACCACCATTCCACTTTCCAATTTTATCCATTTTCTCAATATATGCACCGTTTGCACCAGTACCTAAAATAAGACCGGCTAAAGTGGCTGGCTTATTATACGCGTTGGACAAGAGTGTACCGACGGTATCATTGACGAGGGCAGATACTTTCACGGGAACATGTTTTCTCAAAAGGGCATCTTGTAACAACAGGACAGGATCTTTACCGACGGCTCCCGTACATGCAAAACCTTTAGTCCAGGTAGAAAGAATACCGCGATTGATCTGAATTAAAGATAAGCAAATGTTGTCATTAATTTTAAACGTTATCTATTTTAAATTTGCTTACCTTGGATTGGAGAACGGGGAAAGAAAAAGTATAGCCCAAGTTGAGTTCAGTTTCTTGATCCTCAAGGCCCTGCTCAGTTAAGAAAGTATCTACACATTCGGCAATATAATCTGTTTACGTAAAAAACAATAAAAAAAAAAAGCCATGTTAATCGGAACTCTAATAAGTTTCATCTGGTAAGGGGGGAAAAAGGAAAAAATAACAAAATAAACGTACCACACAAGTTACGCATAGGACCAGCCTTTAATTCTTCGGAAACCCGAGACTTTGAAGAAACAGTCTTAAATTTTCCTTGGCCTTCAAGAGTGACAAGAACAACACGCAAATTGGTTCCTCCTAAATCGAGAGCAAGAAAGTGACCTTCTTCTTTACCTACAAGGAAAAACCTGTCTTGGTAAACCTTCAATATGAGATTAAATACTTGGACCTTACCTGTTAAACGACCTTCAACATAAGATGGAATCATTGCGAGTGTTGCGCCTTCCTTTTCCAGACCTTTGTTCATTTCGATAATAAATCGATCGCGAATTTGCTCGAGGTATGTGGTGTCAACTGTAAACTGCTCGATGATATCACGCATGTAGGCTTCTTGTTCGGGAGTTCCACCGAATTCATTCACTTCGAAGGCTTTAGGTGCTTTGATGCCGGACATGATGATGTAATAGGGTTCTTTTTGTTTTTGTTTTGTAATATAAAAAAGGGAAAAAAAGAAGAATGTTTAAAAAAATATCTTAGTTCCTTTTATGCAGCGGACTTTTTTTTTTCCCAGAAACCCAAAGAAAAGTGGAAAATATTTCAATTAAACTACCGCAGTGATTTGCATGATAGGGTAACATGCCATTTAGTTGATGAAGTATACTGACAAAGACGTGTTTTTTTATATATCAAAAAAAAAAAAAAACTTGGGTTGGGGTCTTTGTTAAATTTACTCTCATAGATTAGCATCTTGACGGATATAACTATTTACTTACCAAACGATGGATATTAAAACGGTCATTTAAAATTTAGTATCTTTCTGATCGTACAATGATTACAATTTATAAAATATTTTTTATTTTAATGCGTAAATGAATTTCAATCCATACAACATAATTCGACAGAAAATCATTACCTAAGTGTATATAGTACATTTAATGTTACTTCAACGGTACATGTTTATCTTTTAAACGCCAGTCTAATCATTTATTATAATGACATCGTGATTACGGAGTTCGTACCACCTAAAAAGCTTGAGAAGATCAGATTTGGGCTTAAAAAGAGGTCACTTAATTCCAGTCACGCGCAGTCTCTAACCAGTGGCTCTCAGGCTTATGTGATGATCTAATGACTATCAATGTTGACATATAGTAACCAACTGGTCCGTTTTTTACGCAGATGAAATGAGACAATCTCTCATTTCTTTTACAATTATTGCAGTACCCAGTTCAAGGTACAGCATCAAGAGGACTCTTAAATCGTTACTCTTTGGGAAATTGCACCACGTAATTGTGTGTGATTAAATACTGGTTTCGAAGGCCTAAACATTTAACCTCAGACATACCTTTATACAGGAATTTTAGGTTTTTTTAAGCTTTGCGCGTCTTCTTTTCAAGTATCATTTCTCTATCTAAAGCTTGCCCGGTTTGTATACTTGCCACAAAAAAGAAAAGAAAAAAAAAAGCGAAGCGATCATATATCTTTTTAAAAAATATGTTAGTATACAAATACGAACGGAATGTCTGTGAAAAGACAGCGCAAAAGAAAGTTATGTGAAGTCAGAGCCCCTACATGGCATAAAGCAATATTACCTAATCGTAATATTTTAAGGAGCTTCAAGTGGATGCTTATTATAATTACGCTTTTCTTAGCGTGCGCAAATAATTTATGAAAATATTGTATAACTATTCGTCAATGATTGGAATTAAAGCTATTTCAAAAGCTATAAATTGTTAGGTACCAGAGATGTGTAAAGGGCAATAATTCAAATGACAGACATAAGTATATGAAGAATGGCAAGTTAATCTCAGTAAAGCATAAAGACTAAAAGTCACTGCGCAATGGATAATAGAATAAAACTACAGTTACTCTATATATTCATGCGTATTTAGGTAAAAAGTTTCATTAAAAATGAATTCTTTGCCAATTGTTGCACACCAAGTATTAGCATGCTGTAAAATAAACTCTCGTTATGGGGTGGATTAAATGATTAGGTCACAGATAGTGGTATTCACCTAATAGTATTTCATCTAGTGATTTTTGTCACATACAGAGCAAGCAAATCAAAGTATTGAGACACAATAATCATTTGCTTAATAGAACATGTACTGTAGGTATTACACCTCTATGAGGTATTACATCGTATCACGGTTTTTAAAAACGGTCGTCAGTCGCGTCTTTTAAACCAGACGCGGCCTGAAAAAAAAATTATTTTAATTCTTTTTTTATTATCTAAACCTTGCACAATGTCAAAGCGTCAAAGAGAAGAAGCCAATATTGAGTCGATTAGGGCTATCCTTGGAGACATTCCTGTCAAGACGATTGAAGATTTATTGCACAGGTCTAACCAAAATGTTGAGACTGCGGTCAATTTGTATTTCTCGGACCCTTTACCAATTATACCAACACAAACTTCAAAAAACACAAGCAAGCTTAAATTAGAAAAACCAAAAGGAGAAATCAAATATTACATTGGCGATCTCGTTATTACAGGTAATTAGCGATTGTATTGAATAGACGAACCTGTTTCTCAACACACACACGCACACTTAGGATGGTCATTATTAAAGGGACCTAGCCCAGTCAAAGAAGGCAGTGTCATTAGCATTATGCGAGATAAAGTGAATAATTACTCCAACAAAATTGTTCGATTTGGATCTGGAGGAGGAAAGGAATTAGGTCGATTACCAAAAGAGGTTGCAGACTACATTGCAGCCCTTATCGATTTCAACCTATGTAAATTTGAAGGAACACTGGTATGGTGTCCACCTCAGTTGAAAATCGGTGAAGATATGATCATTCTTCTCAAATGCTACATGTTACCTGCCGCCATGCACACCCATACTTTCATGTCAAGCGTCATTCCAAAAGCGAAGAGAGGCTTCAACAATAGGTCTGTGGAGGAACCATCGACTCTGAGAAAAATAGCGCTTCTTCAAATCTTCAAAAGCTTGGGTTTGAGGCCTGCTCGTTCTTCCATCCAAAGAATGAATGTAGGCAGTGATGACACTTGGGACTTGCTTTTACAAAATGTCGAGACAAAAGTGGAAGAGCCCGAAGAAGACGAAACAAATGAGTTTGACGAAGAAGAGAAAAAGGAAGTGTCAGACGATACGCTTGATCATATATACGAAAAGGCTCAAGTGTTTGATTCACATATTCAACCAATGGAACAACCTGATACAATGGCACTGGAATTGAAGGAATATCAAAAGAGAGTAAGATGCGTATATCAAGTGAAGTAGTAGCCACTAAATGGAGATAATATATAGGCATTGGCATGGATGACAGCTAAAGAATCGACAGACGCATACGATGACGGGGATATCGATATGCGCGCAATACATCCTTTGTGGGAAGAGTATGAGTTCCCAGCTGAATGTGAAGGCGATAACCGTTTCTTTTATTTTAATCCGTACAGTGGTAAAGAAAGGCAAACATGATGAATATGTAACAAAAATAATAATGTATACCGCAGGCGAATTAAGCCTGGAATTTCCAGAAGCATCCTCACAGGAAAAGGGTGGTATTCTAGCTGACGGTAACATGGAACCCCTTTTCGCACTATCCGATTGATTGATGTAAACTGACTAATTTTTTATAGAAATGGGACTCGGTAAAACCATCGAGATACTTAGTTTAATTCATACAAATCGATTTAATCGAGCCACCGACAAACCACCAACCCCATTATTTACAAACGAACCTGTTGGAAAAAGTGCGAAAAAGGTCATTAAAAAATCGCCTACCACACTTATCGTATGCCCAATGTCTCTACTGGCCCAATGGCGTGATGAGATCATTAGAGGATCTAAGCCCGGCACTATCACAGTTGAGGTTTTCTATGGAGACGAAAGGAGTCATAGCACGATCGAAAAAATGTGCCAATGGAATGGATCTGCGCCCGATGTGTTACTTACAACTTATGGTGTCGTGATGGGTGATTGGAGTAAAGTGCAGACCAATAGCTCGCATGCTTCACCTTTGTTCGGCGTAGAGTTCTGGCGTGTTGTTCTTGATGAGGCTCACCAAATCAAGAATAAATCAACCAAAACATCCCTTGCTTGTAGAGACATTAAGTCGAAGCGTCGTTGGGCCGTTACAGGCACACCTATCCAGAATAAGCTTGACGATTTGTATTCACTTGTACGATTCTTAAGACATGAACCCTGGGCCAACCATACATTCTGGAGAACTTTTATTTCAATACCCTTCGAAAAGCAAGACCCTCGTGCTTTGACAGCTGTTCAAAGTGTATTGGAGCCAATTGTATTACGTCGAACAAAAGCTATGCGCGATAGAAAAGGACGACCCATGGTGCCATTACCACCAAAGACGATCAATATTGAATACTTGACATTTTCACCAGAGGAACAGGATATCTACGATGCTATCTACAATGACTCACAAATCAAGTTTTCATATTTCTGTCAGGCTGGAAAAATGGGTGCGAATTATGCCTCCATCTTTCAACTCTTGACTCGGTTGAGACAAATCTGCTGTCATCCTTATCTTGCACTGAAAAGTAAAGGAGATGACGAAGAAGTCAAATCAGAAGGCGGAAAGGGTATTCGTTTGGAGGATCTCATCGCAAAACATAATACAAGTAAAACTTTGACCAACCAGGATATCCCATCCGAACATGGTACTTACGGATTGAATGTGTTGCAAAACATGCTGGCTTTACAAAAGGGGTCTTCACAGTCTGATATGGATACTCAACACAGCTCACCCATGGACGCCTTATCATCAATGACGGAAGAATGCCCAATTTGTTTCGAAACACCCGAGACAATGATTGCATTGCCTTGTATGCATATGGCCTGTCGGATTTGCGTGATGGATTATTTCCAGGTAAAGTAACCGTGGGAGTCATTAAATCCATACACTGACCTATTATTCATAGAAAAAAGAAAACGAAGGAGCCGCTGGAGAATGTCCTATCTGCAGACAAGGCCCTATACTCCAAAGCGATCTATTAGAGATCGGACAGAAATCGAATGGGACAGAGACACCAGACTCCCAAAAGGGTAAAAATGTCAAATTTGATATTCGAAAAGCAGTAGGAGGGTTTAGGCTTTCAACAAAAATGAATGCTTTAATTAGCCATCTGCGGCAAAACGAAAGGGATAATTCTAAGACTGTTGTGTTTTCACAATTCACTAGTTTCCTGGATTTGATTGGTGAGGCACTCGATTATGAGTGTATTCACTTTACACGATTAGACGGTACCCAATCCCAGTCTCAACGCGAAAAGGTCCTCTCATCATTCTCCAAAGCAGAAGAAGGCTCGGCTTCAGTCTTATTAATTAGTTTAAGAGCTGGTGGTGTCGGTCTCAATTTGACCTGTGCTAACCGAGTGGTCATGATGGTACATAATTCATGAGATAATTGGATGATTTCTGTAACTAAACGCTCCTTTCTTTATAGGATCCATGGTGGAACTTTTCGATTGAGGCACAGGCTATTGATCGTGTTCACCGTCTTGGTCAGTTGAAAGATGTCACAGTGACACGATTTGTGATGCGAGATACTGTCGAAGAACGTATCTTAACTATCCAGAACCGTAAGCACGTGCTTGTCAATGAATTATATCAATCTCGAGATCATGCAAAGAACCGAAAGATGGATGACCTTCAATTACTGTTTGGTAAAAGTGGTGCACTTTAGACAATTTTTTTTTTAAAATGCAGTTGTAAATTGTTAATTTTTATTATGTATATATTATTCATATAAATACATGTCGTATTTATCATTAAAAAAAGTTTTTTTTTTTTTATAAAAAGTTCAAACCAAGGCCTAATTGTAAGCCTCTCTTAATTTGGTCACCCTTTGCAGCAGTTAATGGTACACAGTAGTTCAATTCTATACGAGCTATGCTATGACGATAAATCAAGCCGAGACCAGCCGAGATACTTGGTGATTTCATAAGTGCTTGTGCGGTAGATTGAAGGGTTGATCCCGAGGGTACATTTGTGCCTGCGTTGATGAAGGCATGTGCTCTAAGTGGTTTACTTTCTAACTTAGGTAAAGGAGCAATAGCACTGATACCAGCTGCCCAATACATATTACCACCAAGAGCGTCACGATAGTCTCTAGGACCGACGCCCGCATTTCTAAAACCACGGATAGACAATGGGCCACCCAACAAGAAACGATCGGATACGGTAGATGCTTTCTTATGGTCGTCATCGTCACTTAAATTAGCCAGCCAGCCAGCTCTGAAAGTAGTACTCATGACAAATCCTGGATGAACGCCCAAAAACTCGTCAGTTTCCTTATCCTTCAAAATCTGTCCTCCTCCAAACTGGTGACAGAATTGGGATTCAAGCTCTGTTTTAAAGAAATGAGAATCGCCTAATCCCAAGACACCAGATAACTCCTGAGAGAGACGAAGGTAATGACCATTGGAAGGTAATAACATATCGTCACGACGTTCGCGAACAAAGACATGGTTGATGGATGATTTGAGAGAATGTCCAACTTCCTTACGAATACTATAGACATGCATTTTAAGTTTTCCTTCCTTTCGCATTTAATCATGTATCTTACCTGAGTGAAGCACTGGGCGACACACGGTCAATTGAACGCCATGTCATATCGTAACTGAGTTCATGATAGCCAAATCGAGAGAGTGTCTTATAACGTAATCCTGCACCTCTAGCTAACTCTTCATAAGAGGATGTCAATGTATTGTTACAGAGGACACGATGTGCATTAAAGTCGATATTCGAGTCAGGCGATGCGTTCACAGGTTTTCCAAGCGTAAACTACCCTTGCTGCATTAATAACTTCCCTCCTTTCTTTAATAATTCAACAATTCTCATTTTTTTTTTTTATTATGATTTTTACCTGGAATGAAGAGCTGTTTCTAGTACCAAAGGAAGCTACAGTTTCTAATAATTCAGCTCCACCAAAAACGTTACGTAAAGTAATTGATCCATTCTTTTTTTTTTTATGATAGAGGTTAGATAGTGCATTCTATGAAAAAAAACGTCAGTCTTTTTTTTACCATATTTCCTTCGTTGTTTCCAATCTCAGTGCCTGTTTTGATAAAGACACGGCTCTTTTCTTTGACTTGATAGACGACGTTGATGGATCCTGGTGCAGCAAGAGGATCACTGTCTGTTGCATTATCCAATAAGATATGAACATGATCAAAGATATCGAGACGCATTAAAGTTTCGGCCACGTCTTGAGACTTATTAATGACATCTGCGACATTTTTGGCTTCTAAAATTTTATTGGTGGCGGTTTGGAGAAAGGAAGGTCGTGTGCTTTTGGTGCCGAGGATAGTGACTGCATTGATATGAGCTTTAGAGCCTGCTGATTCCTCCAACTACAAAAACAATGTTAACATAAAACTTATGGAGCTTTTATTAAAAAGTATACCAAAGCAAATAAGCGTCTTGAGGCTTCTGCTTGTTGTTGTCTAAAGCGTTGTTCCTCTTCAGTAGGTAACTATCAGAAAGAAAATATATAAATAAAACAATGAATTAGATGCAGCTTGCGTCTGTAGCCCACTCCATAAGGGCCATGAGGGCTTGTCTTAGTCCTAATTATTCCAGTTTATCACTGGATGCTCAACTAGATATTAACTAGTTGCAAGGGTTTTGTTCGTTATGCGGACTTAACCT
>JAEPRD010000364.1:0-11818 GCA_016758985.1 Mucor saturninus | reverse complement strand
GTTAATAAGTAGATAAGTACTTAAATATATAAAATAGAAGATAATGTTTATTTGATACAAAGCTAGGGGCTATTTATACTAGTTTGGAGGATATAGAGAATGTGATAATAATGTAATGGATAATAATCACTATGGCGGAAAATTTGTTGACTATTCCAACAAATTTGTTGACAAAATCAACAAGTGCTACTGCCAAATAGTTGTTTGAGAAATAGCTGGCATCGATTTGTTTACCAACAAGTTTGTTGACAAAATCAACAAGTCTTGTTAATTTTGTCAACAAACTTGTTGGATGTAACGTTGTTGCTTTTGCAAACAAATTTGTTGATTTTACAAACAAGTCTTGTTGAACTATTTAACAACTTTGTTGATTTTACAAACAAGTCTTGTTGAAGCTTTCAACAACTTTGTTGATCTTACAAACAACTCTTGTTGAACCTTTCAACAACTTTGGTTGTTTTATAAACTGTTGAGGATGTCATAGATTATAATAAAGGAATCATCACATTACATAATAATGGTTGATCAAGTATAAATATTCATGACTCACGCACTGCCCCACTTGTTATCATCAGAACCGTTGGTGTCTGTGCACAAGGTGATTCACCTTGTGACGAGTAAAATATTATAATACCATAAAAGTATAATACAATCCCATAGGCGGAATATTCGGTTACTGAATATTACACGCACTAAACTTTCTCTTTGGCATTTACGTAATGTCATCTGCGGAGATGAATTTAGATTCTCACGTACTTGTCTTTACTTTGTAAGGCAGGAATTACTTCATAACATATTTATTTAAGCAGATATTACGTATAGCATTATATCATATTTGTTGTAGAAAAGTGAGAAAATAGAGAAAGGGAAAGGGCAAGTACTGTTACGACTAAGTCGTCTCTAATTTTTATTTTAAAAGAAGATAGAGATAATTCTACAAAACTATCAAGGGGTATTTATATACAATTTGAAAGGTATTCATGAGGAGGATATTGACAGTGTCCAGCACCGGTGATTCCATAACAAGCAAAACCTTGACAGCCATCACTTAATTGACGGTTCTACTAAATATGGGAAAAGAAGGCAGAAGGAAGAAGGAAAGACCAAAGCCACGTAAGTAGGTTTATGGTTTACCAAACTGTCATGAACTCATTTCATTATGTCCTAGATTATGCCTTGATTTTTAACCCTTGTGAAACCTTGTCCTAGGAATTAATATCAGTATATCTTGTCCGCTACCAAACTCCCTGTAAAACCTTGTACCAAAAGTCATATCAGTATATCTTGCCCGCCACCGAACTCCTTGTAAAACATATCATTAATCTGTCTCTCAATATTTCTCCCGCTTTCTGTCTGACTCAACCTTAGTAAACCTTTTCCCGATCATCTATTACTTTTATTCCTAATCCAGTTTTCCCGCCCGTGTCAAATCATAAATATTCCCCGAACCATCATATTATTCAATGCCAACTAAATCCAGCCTGTTACTACTCGTCAGTTCTCAATTACTCATCCTTGTCAAGGATCTGCTCATGATACCTGTTCCGTAAAATCCCTTGTTAATTTATAATTTAAACCCATTGTAGTTTTTCCCATGTATAGGAAATAGTATAAATAGATGCTAGTTATTTATTAGAAAAACGCTATTCTGGATCTTAGTCCTAACCCCCTTCCTCTCTTACTAAATAAATTATATTTAGTTCGAACCAATCTCCCCCCTGTGTCACCAAGTAGTCTTCCTGTTCTGTTCTGTCCCTTCTGTCCGTGACAATAACAGATTTGCAGCCCATGAGCTTTCACAGCGATGCAAAGGAAAACCGAGGTGAAATGCATTATTTTCTAAAATATAGGCGTATTTTGAAACCACCTCAGAAGAAATGTTTGACGAAAGAGGTAAAATAGCCTGTGAATCGGTTTTTTTCAGCTTCTTCAGGATTTCTTCCGTCAAGTCATCGTGAGTTTTTCTAGCGATAGTTTTGAGTATGTTATAGTCTCTTGTGTTTGCCGGGTCATCAATATCCAGATTACAAATGTTATTTTCCTTCTTAAAATAATTGATAAGGGCGAGTAGGCGGGGGCGCGCAGGAGGATAAACGGTAGATTTGCTGGCCTGTGATGCTTCTTCAAGTAACTTTGGAATGTCACGCTTACCCAAAAGATTTGGATTTAAAGAGTTGGCAACACCAGTTTGGTTTGCTGAACATATAAAAAAAAATTCAAGATTAATTGATTAGCTATCGAGTAAAGGACAATAGTTCGTTTATGTAATACCTTGCTTGCTGGCTTGTTGTGCCTCTTTAGTTATTGTGCCATCCATGGGTTGAGCAAAGGATGGAGCCAAAAGTTGCATAAGATCCTTCATCATTTCGTATTGACGATCCATTTTGTCATTCAATTTAGACACTTCTTCTTCCAATTTGGAAATTCTAAAGACAGTAGCAGAATTGTTCATTGTTCTAAAAAAGAGAATTTTAATGATGGTTGTTTGAAGTAAAAAAAAAAAATACTACCTTATGTTTGTACACCTGTTATACAGAAGAAAAAAAACTGCTCTTTATATATACGTCTACTGTAAAGGCGACCTGGACCATCCATTATAGAAATCATCATATGCGGTCGGCTTGTAGACTAAAAAAAGGTTGTATGCACTTTATTATCGTTATCCGATTGGTTACGACCAGGCCAGTATGTAAATATTGCGAAGAAATACTGTCTGCCGATTGGTTAGGGTTAGAAAATAAACATATGCAAGCGACGTCAAATAAAAAAAAAGCTTTATTTCCAAACATAGTAGTATATGTATATATCATCACCATTAGAACAGCCAAGCATTACCTACTATCGTTGTCCTTAAGATATTGTATCATCGCACCAATCAACATGAGCAATTTGCATTGGGTTCATCTCTTTCGGAATCACTTCTAATTGGATTGAGGGTATACACGAGAGAACATGTATATAAGGAACCAAAAAAAAAAAAGAAAAAAAAAAACCTAAATCTGACATACGCACACTTTTACATTTTTACTGTTTACCTTAAATCATGCCCACTCCACGTATTTTCAACAGACATACTTGTTCCTGTAAAATGCCTTTTTCTAGTTTGCGTTTACTTAATAGTCATTACCAAAGATACCCTGACCATAGAGTGGTTGACACTGATGTTATCATGCAAGAAGCCGAACTTCCTTCATCCTCTGTTAACACACGTAAGCTACATCCATATCAATGCACTTTTCATTAACAACAATTTTAACATAATACTAAACGTAATTATTAACTTCCTAGCTTTATCAACTGATTCAGTACCTTACCATTCTTCTTTCACTTTTGAAGCAGGTCATGGTGAAAAACATGTTTATGACTTTGGTCCAGATCCCAGTTTTGATGAAACTGAACTTAACAGCATTCAGTTTATGGATATTATTGAAACGTACGGTATTTCAAGGGAAGCATCAAGAGAGCTCATTTACCTTTTTCGAACAATTCTTCAAAATAATTTGATTGGTGCTGAATTTAAGAATGGTAAGTTATCACAGATTATATTGATGATAGAAAAGTATCAATTCAATCTTACCATTTTTTTTTTTACATAATTAGGTAAAGTGCAATCCACCATTCTATTCCAAGATACCTTAGAAAGAAGACTTGCTGCAAAAGTAGACGTTCGTAGCCACGTTTATGATATTTGTCCCCAAGGCTGTCGACTCTATCAAAAAAACGACGACGAAACTTTGGATTGTAGTAGCTGTGTTGAACAGAGATATGCTAATGTGATGACCAGAAGACCTGCTCGACAAATGAAGATGATGTCTGTCTGTGACCGGATCGCAAGTGTCTTGGCAAATGACAGATTTCGTGAATTGATGAAATACAGACACAATTACCAGTATGAAGACGATGTGTATAAAGACTATTTCGATGGAGAAGAATACCGTTCGCTTAAGGCAAATACAAATTTTTTTTCTTCGGAAGACGATGTTGCATTAGCACTTTTTTTCGACGGGTTCCACTCTGGTAAAGCAACGACAGGCGACCAACTTTCGATAATTCATTTAGTCAATTTAAACTTTCCACCCGAGTATCGGTAAGTAACAACTACTTTGTTTTTGTTGAAGTAATTAGTAAAGACTTCCTAACACAACCTGTTTTATTACAGATTTCAAAATGAATATATGATGCAGCTCGCAATCTTACCAGGTCCAAATTCACCAAAAAATCTCGATTCCTTTTTAAGACCAATCCTCGAAGAGTTTAAAGACTTGAGTAACCACGGCCTTGTAATAAGACGACATGGTAATATTATCTGCAAGTCTAAAGTAAACCTTGTTATTGCCACTGGTGATATTCCTGCTGCTGCATCTCTGGCACATCATTCTGGTCACATGAGCACAAATGGTTGTAGACTGTGTCGAATCGTCACCAAACGGGTCAACAGTCGAACTTGTTATTTAGATATTAATGCCTCTTTGCGTGAAAAAACTGACTTTACCAGCGGAAGTTCTGACTTCGTAAGTAGGGCAATATAAAAGAGAGAGACAATTACAAGGCCAAAGAAATGGGGTAGAAAAAATCCGTACACTAAATATATTACCTTGTCTTATATAGGAAAAAGGAATCAATATTGAGCCCTTATTTGCCTCTCTACCGACATTTGCCCATCCAACATTTTTTGCACTTGAAGAACTACATCTTATAGGCCAAGGAATTGCTAAACACGTGTTTGAATTGCTGACCGTTTCAATGAAAAAGACATATTGTGCTAAAACACATAATAAATGCTACTGTCTATAAAAAGAAATATGTTTCACGGGTAAAAGGTCGGGGACACTTGACCCGGTTTTAGGGAAATTTCTACTTTCTAACACCACTGTAGGCCCCTGACCAATGGGAGACCAGGGAATCTTAGGAACAATCATAAATCAAGCACAGAGATCTTACGACGAACAATAATACCAATGAATGGTCCATTGTATTAAACTACAATGGATCTGAGCTGTCAAAATGCACAAGCCACAATATCTTCAATTATCTATAAATATCAGGGCTAGCCTGGCTGTCTCAAAGGCTCTTAATCAATTTTTATACAATAAATCGACAAGACTTATAATTGTATTCCTTTTGTTTTTTTTATCTATTTTTTTCTGTAAAACTATTCTCTCTTAAAGTCTACTTTTACTACATTTTTTACAATTATCCTCTCGATCAAAATGGTTAACACTACTGGAAATTCTTTGGAAAACCTCGCTGGTACTTTTGCTGGTTTGAACACTGTCCCTGGTTCTACTGGTCCTATGGTAAACACTCTTGAAGGTACTTCTGGATCTCCTATTGGTAATCCTGGTATTGCTACTGGTAACGCTCCTGGTACGACTACTGGTTCTGCTGGTGAAGCTTCTGGTACTCCTAATCAGGATCCAGTCAACAATGAGTCGGAAGACGTTGACATGGACCGATTTGCATCCGACTCTGGAGCAACCCATTTGGTCTTGGACAAGAGTCTGCAGGGTATCATGAACACCCAGACAATTGCCATTCCCTCTGGTCACTCCAACAGCAAAGGTGGTGAGTCTGCTGTTGAGATCATGAAAGGTCGCCGTCAGGTCCTTAATGATCGCATCACTGCACTTATGTCTGTTGAAGGTAATCCGGATGCAACCGAGCTCGAAGTGGAGCATTGCACCACGTTGATCGATACGTTGAATCGACGAATCACCATTTTGGAGAAAGCGGCTGAGAAGAGTAACACCTGCGAATTGGGTACTCAAGATTCCAAATGGGCTAACATAAAGGAATCGTTCCGTATTAACAATTCGGACCTTCCTAAGTTCCAATTGACTTCGACTCCTGGTAACTTCTATCCAAATTCACCCCGGTATGAGAATGTAAAAATCTACCTGAGGGAATTCGAGAAAGTTGTTAAGGCATCGACGGATCATATTGATGTTGTATGGAAGAGACTCATTGAAGTTAACATCCCTCATATTTATGATGAGTGGGTTGAAAATGAGCTCACCCATTGCAACACTTGGGCTGAAGCAAAGGCGTTGTTTGGGAAGAAGTTTGGCTATTTCCGAGGTCGTGAAGAGGCTATTCGAAGAATTTACAATTCTTTTATGACTGAACATGAATCCATCGAGGAGTATACCACAAACTTTCTCAAGGATATTTACGAGGCTGGAAGAAAGAAGACCGACCCTGGTATGGCTGAGAAGTATCGTACGAGCTTGCATGCGTCGATCCAGACCAACCTTTTGACGGTGATGGAGTCCCGCGAAAAGGAGTTAGACACATTCACCATTGACGATATCGCTGAAATCGCTAGAAGTGTCTATCGTCATGATAACATCGTTTCCAATGGCATTCGTGGAAAGGCTACTGGTGAGTCACACAAGGGAAAGCGTAAGGCTAGTCCTGTGGATGGTTCCTTTTTCTGTTCGAAGCATGGTGGTGTACAGGCTAACCATAATGAAACTGATTGTCATAGTTTCAAGAAGGTGAACCGTGGCCCCAACAACGTGTTCCTTGGTCAACGAAATGTTCCTTTTAAGGCCACTGGTAATAAGGATACAAAGCTTGCTCGTCCTTGCAAGTATTGTGCCAAACCTTGGACCTTTGGACATAAGTGCCAAGAGTTCTACGATGCCAAGCGTAGTCAAGCTGAAGGATCGAGCCATCGGGTACTTGCTGTAAGAGCAAATGTCGCAGAGGTGCAGGCCAGACGCATTGAAGATGCCATGGAAGAAGATTCTTTAAATTGTAAGTATGAAGAACTTGAACAAAGAAATAATCCATTTAAACTAATTACTCCTATTATTCTCAATAATAGAAAACTTATTGCCAAGATTGATACTGGAAGTGACATTACTTGCATCAACAAGTATATTCTCGATACAACCTTTGATAATAAAGTTTTAATAAATAAAGTTTCTGGATCTTTAAATTTCTTGTCCCTTGATAAAAAAAAACTGATAATAAAGTGCAACGTATTGGAAAAACTGAGCCTATGACCATTCGATATTTGAATAACATGGCTTTTGAACATGCTTTCGAAGTAGTTGAGTTTAGTAGTGTAATGAAAACTGAATTTGATATTTTATTGGGAACTGATATATTGCCTCGTTTGCGAATTGGTCTTACTGGAGTTGCTCATTGCTACCCAAAAGATATAAATAAAGAAGATGCTCAATTTGAAAATGTAAACTTTGACACTAAATCCAATTGCAATCCAGAGGATGCTACCTATGGTTCACCGGAAGTTCAAAAGAAATTTATGGATCATATTCAAAACTCGATTGACCAAAATAAATTAATTAAAGCTGGATCGTTTTGTACCATGAAGGAATCGATTGTACATATCCCAATTAAGAAGAATGCTACGAATTGCTATGTAAGACAATATCCATTACCTTATCATGCTAGACCAGAAATTGAAAAGCAATTACAAGAGTGGTTAGATACAGGGGTTGTAGTTGAATGTGAGCCTAGCGCCAAAACAATACACCGTTACTAGCTATCCCTAAACGTGATGCTAATAATAATTTTACCAAACATCGTATCGTTATGGATTTGCGTAGATGTAATTTAAACATCGACGAGAAAATATCCAAGATTTTGCTGTGCCTAACATAAAGGATATCTTTGATGAAGTCACTGCTAAAGGACAGGTTTTCACTAAATTGGATTTGAAAAATGCGTATCACTCTTTTAAGGTTGCTGATGCAAGCCAAGAGGTATTGTCATTTACAGTAAACAATAAAACGTACAAATGGGTTGGATGTTGTTTTGGATTAAAATTTGTAACAAGTCTTTATGTCGGGTGATCAATCTTTTATTCCAAGGAATGGAAGGTGTTCAAACGTACGTTGACGACTGTTGCATTTACTCAAATCCGGAAGATCATGCAGCTTTGGTAAAAATGGCAATTGATAGATTGACTTCAGTGAACCTGAAGATCAACTTTGACAAATGTACATGGTTTAAGACTTCTATCTACATCCTTGGTTTTACCGTCGGAGCGGGCATTAGAAAGATCGATACCAGACGTTTGAGTAATCTTGATGCTTGGAAGACACCTAAAAATAGTGCTGATGTAAGAAAATTAATGGGGTTCATCACCTACTTACACGAATTCATTCCAATGATATCGAAAGTGGCTGCGCCTATCAATGCTTTAAGACATTGCAAGGATAAAGAATTTCAATGGACATCATTGCATTCAGAGAGGTTTCAGACACTTAAGGATATTATCCTATCAGATGCCGTGTTACACACTCCTAGAATGGATCGAAAATTCTATTTAGAGACTGATAGCAGTTTGTACGCTACAGCTGCAGCATTAACACAAAGAGACGAACATGGACGGACATTACATATTGCATTTGTTAGCAAAGCATTTGATAAGCATCAGTTACAGTGGTCTACAAATCGTAAAGAAACTTATGGTGTGGTCTACGGCTTTGAAAAATTCCGACCCTTGTTATGGGGGCATCCTGATATCGAAGTACGTACTGATCATCGTAGCTTGGTTTACATGCAAACCTCTACAACGCTTTGCAGAACACTTCAAAATTATATGGAGGTTTTGAATGATTTTAATTTTACTGTCGTACACTTGAAAGGTATTAACAATATTCTTCCTGATACTTTAAGTCGAGTTTATCCACCGATACCCGAGGATAAAACTCTGCTGGGGGATGAAGAGAAGAAAATTATAAAATTAGAAAAATGCATATTACAAAGACGTTTACCAAATGATAAAATAAATAATGTTGTAAGAAAAGCGAACGATCAATTTATTAGAAAGGAAAGAATATATAGCACAGACAAGAACTTAAACGTACTTGCTGTAAGACTAAATAGTAAAACCTTCAAAGAATCTCACACTGACTACATTGCTCCACCCACTGAAGAAAGAGACAAGTTGTTAAGAGAGGCACATCTGCTTGGTCACTTTGGTTCAGAGAGTATCGTCCAAAGGATACATGAAGACGGATTGCACTGGCACGGAATATATGATGAAAGCAAGGAGATAGTTCGTAGTTGCATAGATTGTGCTAGACATAATGTAGCAAAGAAAGGATATCATCCATTGAGACCAATTGTGAGTAGTGATCCCTTTACACATATAGCAATGGATCTAGCGGGACCCTTTTCGGTAACACAAAATCAAAATGTGTATATCTTTGTAATAGTGGATCTCTGCACAAAATATATCATAGCCCGTCCAATTAAAAATAAGCAAAGTGATACTATGGCGGCGACACTATGCCAAGTATTTGGTGATTATGGTCTACCCGTACGATGTCAATCTGACAATGCTCGTGACTATTTAAATGGATTGATGACAACCGTTACTAGATCGCTAGGCATTGATCATAGATTCTCCACTCCTTATCATCCTCGTGGTAATGGGGCTGCTGAAAATGCAGTTAAGGTGATCGTCAATACAGTGAGAAAATTGTGTGGTAATGATACTAGTAGATGGGATGAATTGCTTCCTGCTGCTCAGTTATGTTGTAACTATAAGATTCGTAACCGAACTGGTAGTAGCCCATTTTCTCTCATGTTTGCTCGACAGTTGAATAAACCCAAGGACTATACTGATCCGAAAATAAATAAGACCATTCCAACTAAATTGACATCTGAAGAAGAGTTGATAAATAGGGCTGAAATAATGGCTACCATAGTGTTTCCTGCTATCCATGAAAGAACACAGAGATTAGTAGAGGAGCAAAGTAAAAGGTTCAATACGAAACACTACCTAATTGACATTGCAGTCGGCACAGCAGTGATGGTGAAATTGCCTACTCGAGCAACGAAATTATCTCCTCTTTATGAAGGACCATACACTGTAGTAAGAAAGACGCAAGCGGGTACGTATGTGCTGAAGGATGAGACGAACGAGTTACTGCATCGAGACTATGTGCCGTCAGAACTGAAAGTTGTATCCATCGATGAGACAAATATAGAAGATGAATTGTATGAAGTTCAAGAGATTCGAGATCACAGACAAGATTCTGATGGCGAACGCGAATACCTTGTTAAATGGATCGGTTATGGTGAACGAGAAAATTCGTGGCTAAAGACTTCGGCATTTTCGTCTCCAAACACGATAAAAACGTATTGGGATAAAGTAAGAGAAGTCGAAAGGCTTACTCAAGAACGTAATAATAAGCTGGTAAAGAATTCTAACACGAATCTAAAAATAAATAAGATTGCTCCAAGAAAGAATGGTGACAACACGCATAATTATAATAAAAGGAAAAGACTAAATGACAATGAAAGCAATAATAAACCTGTACAGACGCGACGTAGTAGCAATCGTTTAAGGAAAGAATAACCAAGGTAGCTAACGGGAAAGTAAACAAAAAAAAAAAAAATAACGTTATCATAAGCCCCAAATTATTCGTATCTGATCGAGCGGACGATGAATCTTATTTACAGTATAAAATAAATACGCATGTTATAGATCTTCTGATGTTAGAGAAGGTTTTCTTCATCGATTCACTATCTTGAATCTAGTGGAGGGAAATGTGCTAAAACACATAATAAATGCTACTGTCTATAAAAAGAAATATGTTTCACGGGTAAAAGGTCGGGGACACTTGACCCGGTTTTAGGGAAATTTCTACTTTCTAACACCACTGTAGGCCCCTGACCAATGGGAGACCAGGGAATCTTAGGAACAATCATAAATCAAGCACAGCGATCTTACGACGAACAATAATACCAATGAATGGTCCATTGTATTAAACTACGATGGATCTGAGCTGTCAAAATGCACAAGCCACAATATCTTCAATTATCTATAAATATCAGGGCTAGCCTGGCTGTCTCAAAGGCTCTTAATCAATTTTTATACAATAAATCGACAAGACTTATAATTGTATTCCTTTTGTTTTTTTTATCTATTTTTTTCTGTAAAACTATTCTCTCTTAAAGTCTACTTTTACTACAAATACAACACACATCTTGCATGGTTTGAAAGATTATGGACGGGAGAGTAACTTTGGCTTAGGAAAGCATGCCTGAAAGTAATCGTGGCGATCAGTGTTTGCGTACGTTTAAAGCCAATAAAAATCATACTTTTCGTAAAGGGGGGCCCCTTTGAAGGCGAAACCCACTGTAAAAAATAAAAATAAAGATGACGTCATGGTTTACACACTGCATTTAGCTGTGCTCAGACTGTAAATAGCTGTGCCCAGACTGTAAATAGCTGTGCTCAGACTGTAAATAGCTGTGCTCAGACTGTAAATAGCTGTGCTCAGACAGTAAATAGCTGGGCCTACACTGTAAATAGCTGAGCTCAGACTGTTAATAGCTGTGATCAGACTGTAAATGGCTGTGATTGAACTCTAATTGGCTGTGGCTACACTATAAATACCAGAAGCGCATTCTAATTGGCTCGCCCCTGTGCTTTAAGCGTGTCAGGCTTGTTTTTAAGCTGTAAATAGCTGTGATTGGACTATAAATAGCAGGATTACACTGTAAATAGGTGTCATCAGACTCTAAATGGCTGTGGCTACACTTGTGATAATTGAGAATAGAAAGGAAATAAATAAAAAAACAATAAAGTACTTTGAGACTGCTTATAAGTTTATTAAGAGTAAAGTAGATTCAAAGATTGAGAGGGTCCTATTCTAACTATCAGTTTGCATATTTATATATGTTAAGAGAAATCGGATTATAAATTTAGTTTGATGGATAAGTTACACAGCACTAAAATAGTGCTTGTAGTTGGATATGATATAAGGTATAAGAATCTAGTTCATGTTGTGATGTAATAATGTATGGGATGATGAAATGAGATTTAATT
>JAEPRD010000363.1:0-11848 GCA_016758985.1 Mucor saturninus | reverse complement strand
TTGAACCAAGCCCGACCGGCACCATTAACCACACCACTACTTATATTGACGGACTCGTAGTGAACGGAGTATACTATCATGTAATATCTTTGTAGAACAGAAATAAACTGTCTATCAGACACACCACGAAAAAAATTAGAAACGGGATATTAGAACAGAGGAGACCAGAGCTCGGGTGTGGTATTATCATCTGGATCAAGTGGAACAAAATCATTCATTATACGCTGTCTAGGTTCCAAGAGACTCAAAGCTTCTCCCAAATTGATATTTGAACTGCCTACGTGATCAAATAAAGCAAAACGTCCAAGAACATTTTCAGTATTGACACCAGCATTTACCTTGGATTTAATCATTTTTATATTACGGCCAATCGTTCTTTCCATTGACCTACCCGAATAAGCTTTTAAGACTCCTAGCTTCTCAACCATTATTGATTTATGGGTTATATAGTGTTGAACAGGTTTCGGTGCACCAGGTCGAATTCGTTTTTGACGTACTTCATGCAGCACAAAATTGTTCTACTGCTCTAAGGTATAAAGTATTAAAAATAGTCACATACCCAAATAAAACGTCTTCGTTATGCCAAAACACCCTTTTTCTTTTACTTTTTTCTACTTTTTTAAAGAATAAACTTTGTAGCCCTTGTAACTTTTTTTTTTTTGCTAATGTATTGCATTCCTGTGCTAATGAAATTGGTTTTCTATTTAGTATCCATAAGAAGTTTATTTTTTATTCCAACGCCTTCGGTACTTCCTGCTTCCATGTTATATGTAAGTGTTGTTCTTTAAAATCTGTTAGACCTACTCTAATTGCCACTTCTTCTGTAAGCAAGCGAAAATAGCCTTGAACACACTTTTGTCACTCGAGGCTTGGAGACTTTATAGTCATAAAGGGAAAGCAAGTTTTGGTTATCGTAAGTTTTTCTTAATTGCCTGCTTAAATTGAAGGGACTGGTATGTTCTACCTCGAGTATTCTTAGATACATCAGCCCTTTTGCACTACTTTTCCGTCTCCTCTTGAAGCTCTTGTTATGTGCGTCCTATCCAAATATTACATGGTACGCGTCTTAAGCTTATTCGTTTTTTTTAGTCCCTCGCCTGTTTTACTTTAAAAATTCTTCTGTCACCCGATGCTTAATTTTGTTTAAGCCCAAGTAAGATACCATACACTTTACACTGCTCGTTTACTTAACTAATCGGGGGGAGGGGGGTTTATTGAAACATCTCTTGACCTCAATTATGAAAGATCTATCGCTTATTCAAATGTATTAAATGCAGTAAGCCGGTCATTTTAACACTTTTTAGGTAAGTTGTATCCTAGTTTCAAACATAAATGATTGATGTCGCTCATATCTTAAATGCTAACATCAAAGCTCTACCTTCCCAAGCACTAGTTACGGAAAGGACGCTTCTATTTAAAACGATGTTGAATATATTTTCAAAACGTTCACATAATAAAGTATTTGTATTGAATAAAGTTTTTTATTAATGAAAAAAAAAGGGGAGGAGGGAAATGCTGCTACCGAAATTGGTTGTTTTGCGACGAATTTGTAGGAGAACAGCCAAGTAATTTGGCTGTTTAATGAACAAAGTGGTACAAAGACAAACAACTCTTGTACGTTTTGCAACTAAAGTTGGTTGAATAATCAACAGCACTTGTACGTTTTGCAACCAAAATTGGTTAAATAGTAAACAATAAACTTGTACGTTTTGCAACCAAAGTTGGTGACAGCAGACAACACTTGTACGTTTTACGAACAAATTTGGTTGTTTAACAAACAAGTCAACTTATACGCTTTCAAACAAATTTGTACGCAAGAAATTGATGCCAGCTATTTTTCAAACAAGTAGTTACCTGTAAAACTTGTACGTTTTGTCACCAAATTTCGACGAATCGTTACCAAGTTTTCCGCCATGGTGAAATTGTTCAATACTGATGCTGCATTCTTCTCAGTTAAGATCCATCGCTTCCTCATTGTTTTCATTGTCGCTTTTAATTCGCGAAGCTGATTGCATGGCGTCGTCCAAAAGGTCTGGGGTCTCGTCTGTGTCGATATATTGTTTTTTGTTGTTGTTGTTGCTGCTGGATCGACGTCTTCTATGAGTACCAGTATACCTATAACAGAGACAAGGTACATGAAGAGCAATGGACGTCGAGGAGAGCATCAAAGGTCACTTTGCAGTAATCAAAACCCTCTTTGAACATTCTTGTGACATTACCCTCCAATGATGATGCTGGGGGTGCTGGTGTCGACTAGGAGGCTAGCAGAGGCAAAACTGTTTTACGTAAATAATACATTTCAGCAAATACAAGACTAATTACAACGATGTTAGGATTGGCGCAAGGCATTTTTATGGAGCTTAAAAAGGCAATTGGGCAAGATGAATAGCAATTGTGAAGAAAAAGAAATGTATAAGTAAAGACATTTGGTAATAATCTATGAGTCATAAAAGTCTCAGGTGTGTTTCAAAATTAAAATCATAACTGAGTGCATAAGAGCACAGGACAGGTTACACATCTCCAAAAGACAAATGAAGCTTAAATTAAGCTAGCAGAAGGACCCGATCATTTCAAGTCATTATGCCTCTCTACCTCTTTCATGTACCTGACTTAAAACAAGCCAAACCAAAGACACAGCTGAACGTGTCATTAGTCAGAACCATATAAAAAACTTGGGGGTGCATTTCTGCGTTTAATGGATGTCAAGTCCTTTAATGTTAATGTAAAACCTGACCATATAATTTGAAAGTCCCGCTCTTCTGGGAGTAATATTCATAAAACTATGTTTTGCTTTCTGCATCGTAGCTGCTTATTGCAACTTTATAAAAAAACCAACAATATCGCCATAGTTAAAGCCGTAACAAAAAAAAAGTCCTCCCATGAAAACCCATTAGAAAATAAAGTCTGTTTTATTGTATGAATTGTAACAATGATTGACATTTTGCATAATGTTGCTGAGTTGTACCAGCGTCGGAGGTGATCTTTTATTCTTTTAGCCTTCCCTAATGTCAAAGTCGACAAGGCCTCTAATGTTCTTTCTCACTTTCTTTTCCTCTATTCTCTTTTTTAGCCCTTTTCTTGCTGCGCATTTTTTGCTGCTGCGCATTTTTTGCTCTATTTTTCTGTGGAATTCGAAATTTTTTAAAGTCAATGCGCAGCAAAACACGTCACAAAACAGAAAATAATCCCTGTGGTATAAAAAGGGCATATTTTTTGCGGCCCCCAATTTTCTTTTCTTTTCTGCATTCATCTAAAAAACAAGGTAAGCATTTCTATCTACAAAACAAACTTAGGAAACGAGTCGAAACGAGTCGAAACGAGCCGAAACGAGTCGAAACAAGCCGAAAAGAGCCGAAAAGAGTCGAAAAGAGGCCGAAACGAGGCCAAAACGAGCCGAAACGAGCCGAAACGAGCTGAAACGAGCTGAAACGAGGCGAAAAGAGGCCGAAAAGAGGCCAAAACGAGCCGAAACGAGCCGAAACGAGCTGAAACGAGCTGAAACGAGGCCAAAACGAGTCGAAGCGAGACCAAAACGAGTCGAAACAAGCCGAAACGAGACGAAACGAGGCCGAAACGAGACGAAACGAGGCAGAAACGAGCCGAACCGAGGCTGAAACGAAGCTGAAACGAAGCTGAAACGAGGCCAAAACGAGCCGAAACGAGTCGAAACGAGGCCAAAACGAGTCGAAACGAGGCTAAAACGAGACGAAACGAGGCCAAAACGAGTCGAAACGAGGCCGAAACGAGTCGAAACGAGGCCAAAACGAGTCGAAACGAGGACAAAACGAGTCGAAACGAGCCGAAACGAGACGAAACGAACAATTGGATCAGCTGCAGGTGCGAATAAACGAAACGAACGAACGAACGAAACGAGTGGATCAGCCGCAGGTACGAACGAACGAAAGGACGAACGAACCAACGAACAAACGAAACAAAACGAACGAACAAACGAAACGAAACGAACGAGTAAATCAGACACAGGTACGAACGAGCGAACAAACGAGACGAACCAGATAAACGAGACGAACCAGATAAACGAGACGAACCAGATAAACGAGACGAACCAGATAAACGAGACGAACCAGATAAACGAGACGAACGAGAGGATTAGCCGCAGGTACGAACGAGCAAACGAACGAAACTAACTAGACGAACGAGACGAACGAGACGAACGAGACGAACGAGACGAACGAGACGAACGAGACGAACGAGACGAGCGAACGAAACGAGTGGATCAGCCGCAGGTCCGAACGAGCAAAAGGAACGAACGAACTAAACGAATGAGTGGATCAGCCGCAGGTACGAACGAACGAAACGAGCGAATTAACGAAACGAACGAGTGGATCAGCCGCAGTTACGAACGAACGAAACGAACCAACGAACGAACGAAACAAATGAGTAGATCAGCCGCAGGTACGAATGAGACGAAAGAGACGAATTAACGAAACGAACGAGTGGATCAGCTGCAGGTATGAACGAGTGGGACGAATGAGTAAACGAACGAACGAACGAGTAGATCAGCCGCAGGTAAAACGAATGAAACGAACGAATGAACGAGTAGTTCAGCCGCAGGTACAAACGAGCGAGAGGAACAGACGAAACGAACGAGTGGATCAGCCGCAAGTACAAACGAGCGAGACGAACGAGCAAATGTACGAAATGAACGATTAGATCAGTGGCAGGTATGAACATGACGAACGCGCGAGACGAACAAGTAGATCAGCAGCATGTACGAACGAGCGAACGTGACGAACGAACGAGATGAACGAGTGGAACAGTTGCAGGTACGAGCGAGCGAGACAAACGAGTTGATCATCCGCAGATATGAACACGCGAAACGAACGAACGAGACGAACTAGTGGATCAACCGCAGGTACAAACAAACGAACAAACGAACGAGCGAAATGCACTGTGGTATTTTGGATAATAAAAAATTTAGACAGAAAGGAAATAAAACAAAAGTAGGAATACTTTGAGACTGTTGATATGTTTTATTTAGTTAAAAGAGAATTAGGGATTATCAAGGTCAAAGAATAAGGGATATATATAAGATGTCTGAATTTAAATTATAAAATTATTGCATAATGGAAGTACACTATTTTAGTGCAGTGTCTTCTTGCACTATTTTAGTTAAAGACGTGTAGAGACTAAAGAAGTGTATTTTCTTTATCAAGTATCGATGCTGAGATATTTATATTTTAGTGTAGAATGTATGATGTAAGTGTATCTGATGTTATTTTTATGATGATGATTTTAATAGAAGTAAGCCAGATCATCACAATTGTCGTATTTCCTCCAATAATATCGTATAGAATGACCTTCAATGTGGTTAAATTATAATATTCGAGTGGTACTCTCATATTACCAGTATAATCTTGTTACAGATTATATATCGGGTATTATATTATTATTGGCTGATTTTGACTTTTATTAATCTGTTACTGAAGTATCAGCTAATGAGAATTTTTCACTTAATAATTCGGGCCAATCAATATAAGAAAATATTGATTGACTTAACACCATGTAGTTCTAATTGCCATGTTTCAGAAGATAGAAACAAGCCACTGCTTATTCCTTACCAGATTCAATCTCTCAGATGTTTGATATAAAAAGCGTCCTCCCTTTTGCGATGACTTTCTCTCCATAACTTTAATAAAGGATTAACAGAGACTGATTTCTTTTATTTCTTTTTTATTCCTGTTTTATCTATATTCTATATCTCAAACATCACAACAATGTCTTATCGAGATTTGTATATTTGGTTGTAGAAGATAGGTATCCATTAATTCATAGACTATTTCTTTATAATAATAGCTGTTCCATTCTCTCTATGAGTAGCTAAGCCATTGAGAGAACTATTAATATTAAGTTTCTCTTTCTTATAATTCTTGATTTGATTTGAGAAGATTCTCTTCTCGATCGGTGATATCGTAACTCAGTGGTATAGCGTTCTGTATCCAACTGTCATTCGTATAGCATAATTATGCCAATCATGTAATCTTTAATATAGAAGTACTTACTCGTGGTAGGAGAAGTTGTATAGCAGTATACATGTATATGCTGGTATGCAACATTGAAGGTTGTTTTTTATTTCATAATTTATTTATTTGAACGATTTGCTTATTATTCTTAAGTGAATCGTACCCAAATACGACAACTAAGCCACTCGTAGCAGCGTCAACAGGTATGAAATATCAAACGTTTTCGGTTTATCTTGTAACAATATTTTGGTTTTAATATTCTTACTTTGCGATCCATAGAAAATCTGCATGGCCAACTCCGTCAAGCAATTGCGCATTACAGGGATAATGGTTTAATTGAAAGAATTGATGCTACGATGATAGTGTTCGGATCCAGAACGATTCATGCGCATACCACAGGTAAGTCTAAAGACTTTGAGTGTGTGACCGAAGCATACCTCAAGGAAATATCTTCCGAGTATTGCAGCGATGAGGAAATCAAGGCTAGGGCAAAGGAGGCATACAACAACGTGTATTCGCTCTGTAAGCATTTTGTCTTGGCATACTTCGGTGACAAACTGCTTACACACTTCAAATGGAGCTCACTGGACCCCAAGACCCGTAGGGAGGTTGTGGCATAGTTCGAATGTATCATTCTATTCTGGAACAAGCGTGTGGGTGTGAGTGGATTTCCGACAACTTTTGCCACTGAGTTGATTTCCGATGCCGAAGCTTCTACCCCGGTGATGCCATTGAGCCGTGCTGATAAGAGCTGGATGGCACGTCGTATGCTGATTTCAGCCATTTAGTCTGCTGTCCCAGACAAAGTAAGTAATATTTGTGTATACAATGGTTCATAATGTGGTATTTAACTAAGTTTATTGTAGGATCAGCAAGTCCGACAACCAATTTCCTCAGGCGTGTCCAATAACTTTGACAACTTGGGGTTATGCGAAATGCCTCAGATTGACACATCCAGCTTCAATGTCAGTCTGAGTACATTGGGTTCTTCCGGGCGGGCCAGAATGCAAGACAGCGATGCTCTAAATGTCTCTTCTGACAGAGACATTCACGATCCACAGTCAGAGTATCGGACGAGCAACTTTTCTTTGTCTGACGAGGTGTCTAGCGAGGTGTCTGGGGTGTCTGGCTGTTGTGATCGAGCTTATATACAGATATAACTCTATCATCAATTCTTTCTTTCTTCTTTGATAACCTTTCTATAAATCATTATTGCATTACTCTTAAAATCAAAAATATGCTATTACACTCTATTTTACTACGCATTGATTACTCATCAATATATAGAAAACAATAGTCATACATTTATTCCAGATAATACAATCCAATGATATGATCGCTCGTCAATAACAAGATTCTCGAAGGTACCATGAGATGCTCGATCTTTAATTGACAATACGCCTATTGTATATTTGACAGGTTTCACTTAAATGATTGATATTCAGCCAGCCCTGAATATGTATATAAAGAACCCAATTTATTGTATAATAAAGACATTAGTTTATTTTTGCAGTTTGATAATTTTACTTCGTCAAATTTCTTTATTTTATTCTTAATTCGTTGCTTTATCTCTCGAATTTCTCAGATACCCAGATCTAATTCAATACCCTTGGCAACCTTTACTGCGTTTGGGACGCGTTTACGTGTCACTTGTTGTACACAATAGGACTCATCTTTCTGAGATAGTAACTTTGGACGTCCTCCTTTTGATTTTGTTAAGCCTGTGTAACGTCCCTTACTTATTCTGGAAATGGTAGACTTGCTGACACCCAATCGTACGCCGATATCACGCGCTGATAAGCCTGATTGAAGCAATGAAATTGCTGAATTTCGTGTATCGTCGGAGATTCTTTTCATGTCGGAATTTGTAATTTGAACTTAGTAGAAATAACTTTTTATGTTTGGTGGAACGTTATGGGACATTTAGGCGTCTTTGTTTTGATTTTGTATACCGTGTTCAAATTGTGGTTTAAATTTTTCGGCCTTATTTGAACGCTCACAAAATTGTCCCAATGTTGTGGTCCAACTAAAACTCTTCGTTCTTTCTCCCAGTTATTTTCTGTGTAACATATATGGTAAGAAAGCCCACAATTTTTTCTTTCGATCGAGTTATAACTTTCCGGTGTAACGGAGATTAACAATTAATGTTATAACTACTCAAAGAATATATTCACAACATTGGGACAGTTTTGTGAGTCACTGTACGTACTAATTCCTTTTATCAAAAAAAAAACTAATTTATTGATGTAAAAAGATAAAAGATAAAAAATAAAAAGAAAGAAGAAGAAGGAAAAAGGAAAAAGGAAAAAGGAAGAAGAAAAGACTCCATTTATATTTACTTTTTAGTGGTTGGTGTTACGACAGAGGGATGACTGGAGGCAGGTATATTTTTTTGTATACGCGGCTTCTTGACAACAGGACTCTTAGACGGATGATCTTCAGCTTCAGGTAAATGAAATGGATGAGGTAATATTTAAGGTTTGTATCTCAATTTTTATTTTCTCAATAAGGGTAAGTATTCGCTAATAGACAAATACTCGTCTGCTCCAGGTAAATTGAATGGATGAGGTAATTTTTAGAGTTCGGATCTGAATTTTATTTACTCAATATGGGTAAGTATCCGCCCATAGACGAATGCTCATCCGCTGCAGAAAAGTGGGACAGATAAAGTAATTTTTATTTACTCAATATGAGTAAGTATTCGCCCATAGACGAATGCTCGTCGGCTGCAGGTAAATGGAGCGGATGAAGTAATTTTTATTTACCCAGTGTGAGTAAGTACTCGCCCATAGACGGACACTTGTCTGCTGCAGGTAAATGGAACGGATAAAGTAAATTTTATTTACCCAATGTGAGTAAGTATTCGCCCACAGACGAATACTCGTCCGCTTCAGGTAAATGGAACGGATAAAGACGCTTAAATTTTTGTGCAACCTTTATATTTTACTCAAAATGAACGACCAGTTACCCCTGGACGGATATTTACCCTTTTTGAGTAAATGAAGTGCTTTTATTTTTTGTGTGTCATTGTTTATTTACCTAAAATGAACGGATACTCGTTCACGGGCGGCTATCCGCCCAGATTTGAACGGATGTTTACCCCCAGACGGCTATTCGCCCATTCGTCCGCTTTTACTTGGTTTAAGTAAGTTTTTTTAGCCTAGGTGGTGGCTGTGAAAGATGGGCATGTGTCCGATCCTCCGGATTTGTCATTGTACCATGTTCGTGGTAAGGATCGAGATGGGCTAACCTTGTATAGATGTGTTCGTGGTACCAATTCTTTGGAAGGCGGTGTTCATCAGAACATTATAAGAAAGTTTGGATCTTTAGGAGCTGAACCAGAATTGACTGACTGCGCTTTAACAGAATACAGGCTTAGACATAACACTGATGTAATTATTGTGTCAAAACAGTACTAAAAAAAACAGTAACTAATTTTTAATAGGCCGGTGCGCTTAACAGACTTGGCTACGAACATAAGGGTCATTATGACCCTTGGCTTAATCAAGTAATCGAAAAACTCTGGGCGAGTTTACTGTGGTAATTGATAAAAAGTATCACTTCAGAATTAATGAGATAAATGTATATTCTTATTAGGGTAAAAATAGGCTAAAAAACTCTGCTGCTATGAAATAATTGATCCTTTTTATATTGCACAATATCTCCTGGGCTTTGATGATGAGTCAACCTTTCTGGTTTTGGAATATATCTATATTTTGTTTCACGCCTTGTGTTAAGCGAATACTACTCGTTAGAATTGTCTTCGGTTAACTTATGTCCCGAGATGAAGGATCGGGAGCACGATTATTCTAATAAATATTTATTTTTTTAAAACACTTATTTATAACGTTTCGTACAGCGATTACTGTCAAAGATGCACACTTGTTTCAAGTTAAATTGGCGGTAGAACATAGTCGTTATAGTTGATCATTTATCCATTGTCTTTTCCCATGGATAAAATACGATCCCAAATATAGAATGTCTTATCGAGCTTTATATATTTGGTTGTAGAAAGTAGGTATCCATTAATCCATACACTATTTCTGTTATACACTTAATAAGGTGTATAATTATGTCAATATATAAGTAAATGAACCATTTATAATAATAGCTGTTCTTTTCTCTCTATGGGTAGCTAATCCATTGAGAGAACTATTAATATTTGATTTCTCTTTCTTATATTCTTGATTTGATAGGAGAGGGTTTTCTTTCTTCCAATCAAGATATAAACTCAGCAGTGATATGATTCTATATCCATCTGTCATTTATATTGTTAATTATGCCAATCATGCAATCTTTAATATAGATGTACGTACTCGTAGTAGGAGAAGTTGTATAGCAGTATACATGTGTATGCTGGTATGCAACATTAAAGGTTGTCTTTATTTCATATTTTATTTATTTAAACAATTTGCTTATTTATTCTTAAGTGAATCGTACCCAAATACGACATTTACATCTCTCAGCTACGCAACAAACTGCATGTATGCCAAACGCCTTGGATTTTTGTAGTTCTGACGAAGTGTTCGGCATTTGCCCTATTTCAAATGATCTGATGAAAACCTTGTGTGTCGAAAACAACAACACTTTGGCTCTGGGTACAAGTGATCTGATTAATACTGGTGACACATGCTTGTCAGACGTAGCGTTATTACTGCTGCCGTCTACAAAGCGTGCAAACAACAGTAGATTTGAATACATCGCATGCAAGCAACATACCAAGTATGCAATTCTTCCTGTTCAAACTTCTGAAGAAAAAGCACTCTTTGAAGACATTCTGGTCGATAACTATCAATCATCCGCAGAACCAAATTGGAGCCAATTTGCCTCTCGCTGGAACTCATCTGCTGACGGTATAGCTATATTTTATAAGACGCCGGAACATTTAAAGCTATATTATAACATTTGCCAAGAGAACAAAATTGTTGCTAAAGCCAAAGCAAAGTATAGCACAATTATCCAAAAAGTCAGATCTGTAATTTCAGAAACCATGATTCCGCAATCTGTACCTCCAGCCATCAATCTACCAGGACGTTCCAACAATACAACCGTACCGTTCAACAGAATTCCTGTAAAAAATCAACAAATTCAAAGTAACGTTTTGAGCCCATTGTATCTTTCCAGCATACAACAGGAACGTATTCCTTTGCAGGTGGCTTGTGATAGTTGAGGATAGAAATAAAATAAATAAAAAACAATAAAGTACTTTGAGACTGCTTATAAGTTTTATTAGGAGTAAAAGTAGATTCAAAGATTGAGAGGGTTCTATTCTAACTATCAGTTTGCATATTTATATATGTTAAGAGAAATCGGATTATGAATTTAGTTTGATGGATAAGTTACACAGCACTAAAATAGTGCTCGTAGTTGGATATGATATAATGTATAAGAATCTACTTCATGTTGTGATGTAATAATGTATGGGATGATGAAATGAGATTTAATTTAGTATTGTTTTATGGTGTGATTGATAACAACAGTAGGTGGATCACCACATGGCTTACAACGTCCCTTACCAAACTGCAAGCAATGCTTTCAAGCGCAAACGTATCCAGACATGCCAGATTTGCGGGGATACTGAGACATGTCCTGGTCCCAATAATAGAAATAAATGTAGATCTCCCTCTTCCTAAAAAATGAAACAAAACCCTGAGAAATGTTCCATTTAATAAAAGTCCTAAAACCCTAGAAACACATACATTGCTTATTCTTGATAGATTTATATAATTACTTTTGTCCAATGTTACAATGCGGATTTTCAAATATCGATTTCTCGATTTTAACCCAAAACTTCACTCAGACAATTTATCTAGCATGATGCTAAATTTTAGCATTGTGTTGCAACGAACTTTATATTTTCCCATTAT